>JAUZNJ010029171.1:0-15592 GCA_034780135.1 Jordanella pulchra | reverse complement strand
GTTTTACAGCATGAAATGTCTGAATGAGTGCTCATCCAAGACTGGTGATTCCATACTTTTTGCCAGGGGTTGTAGTACTCTCCTTACCTGTCAGTTAAGTTATATATATATAAATATATTCTCCTCTCTAGCTAAATGCTTAACAAACTAAGATATATTGGGATTAATTTACACACAGCTGAACTTTATTTACTTTACTTCTTGCAGGTTTAAAGCTTCTCTGTGTCGGTTTATCAGAGAGAAGCTTTAAAGAAATAGACAAAAAATTGTATTTGCAGTGTTAAAAAAAATCTAAGGCAAGAACATTTCTATAAGAAAGATTAAGTAAGATTGAGATTATATGGCTTCCCATCTAACCGGTTTTCAGATATCAATACATGTAGGGCACATCTTTATCCATAAGTAAACAGTTTTATTTATTTTTTATTAAATTGCTTGAAATTAACACCGATCAGTTTTCTCTTTAGGTTTATTCTCGGGTCATTAAAGAGGCAAAGAAGCTGGTCACCCAGACCCAGGTGAAGAGCTCATAAAGAAGCATTGAACTAACTACTTATGTTAAATTTAGCTGCTTTAGAGGTTGATAAGAGGCTGAACAAAATGTATATTCAAAGGTTGCTACACATGGAGGTCCAGGTCCTTTTTGTGGAGAATTAGTGCATTCTGCCTGCGCATGCATATTAGGTTGGTAGCTAAAAAAAAAAAAAAGCTTATTTAAAATTTTTGTGCTACTAAATTTAACAATTTCAGTACTGTGGTTGTCAACAGTTTGCTAAGAACGATCAGAAGAATCAGATAACAAGTTTTTCTTTTTTTTTTTTAATCACATCTTATTGTCAACCATCACATCAAACAAAAAAATATGATTTCAGAAAAATAACAATTTATATTTTTCAAAAAGCATACAAACAGCCAAACAAACTTAAAAACAATGATTACAATCTGCGCTCCAACTTTTTATTAGACAGCCAGGAAGAAAACAACTTGAAGGAAATGAAAGGTAACCCCTCACTTAGTTCTTTGATAATCTCTAAAGCAACACCAAAAACAAGTAGTAAATGAAAAGCTGGGCTGTAGAGAGATATATCCTTTAGCTGATTTATGGAACTAGGGTTGTGTTCAGTACTGAGGTACAGGTCAGTTTATTACCTGTAGAAGAGAGCAGGAAGGTAAAATTCCTGACAGATTGAGAATCCAAAAGAAAGCAAAGCCTCATTTTTTTGGAGATGACTCCAAACATGGATCAGAGTATTTTAAACATACACGACCATGTAAAGTGGGAGTACAAACTGGACAATGTCTTCAATAACAAATCATGGATTGAGAGAATTTCAGCCTCATCGACAATGATGGATGATTGGCAAAACCGCTTTTAGATGTGGAGTCTGTTAATGACTCAAGACCCAGAGTTAAACCATTTACTAAATTAAGGAAATGTTTACAAAATGCAGAAGGAACACAATTAAGACATTTAAATGGTAATTTATGTCTGAATTTGGGTGGTGTAAAAGAGAGCAAGGCTGCTTTTAATTGATACGGACCCTTTAGACAATACAAATGTGTCTCAGCATCCGTCATGTTAAATGCTGTCTGAACAGTGCTGGCAGTAAGGAAGGAGGAAAGTCTGCTTCCAATTTCACAGGTTCCCTCTCTGGAACCAAGGAGCTGTAAGGAATCATACAATCCTTTGCACGACTTGACTTACAAGCACAGCCAAGATCAAAGAAATCATCAAAATTGTCTGGAGAATACACACTACTTTTATTTACAGCAACATTATTGCTTCTCCCGTACTGTGTGAGACACTGGCAGATGTAGAAACTAGAACGTTTTAGTTTAATGAAAAGCTTTATCCATTCACTAGATTTCTGCAATTTGTGTTTTTCTGTAATAGAGGGCTACAGTCCCAGTTTGAATGATGAGCACGTTTCCGTGGTGTAATGACGTACGAGTTAAAGGCTGCCTGGAAGTTTCTACAGTTGATGAAAGGTGAAGGAACAGGAGCTGGAGGATATATTTAGACCATTTCCAAAAGCCCAAGACTTTCAGAATGAACAGGAAGGTTGATGTTTGCTATACTTTAACCTTTCAACACATTTGTCATGGAACCTGAAAAGGTTTTTCTTCTTTAAGTTAAGCTGAGGACAAACTGCGACGTCTTTGCTTGCGATATAATAGATGGCCAGTTATTCAGGGGTAGGAGGTGCAGTGAACAGTGTTCTTATAGTTTATTCTTACAGGACTTAAATCAGATATATTCTGCATCAGCAGGTCCACGTTAGCAGAAAACCAAATGGTCCTCCACTATACTTTATAGATGCATGCCCTTATAAGTATTTCTGTGTATTCAGAACATTTCTAAACATTCAGTGGATAATTGAATTATATTGATTTGAAAGTAACATTGATATGAATTGTGAAGGAAACTCCAGACCATTTTAATTTAGTCAAAAAATTGAACTGCAGCATGAGGCAGAAAAGATTTATGCCAAAACGTACAACTAATCCAAATGGGAGGGTAATTCTATCTGTGGTTACTTCCAATAGATGAAGATTTTCCATTTGTTCCAGTGACCTTTAAGACTCTGAGGATCATTTTCTCCCAAAAGAACCTAAATCCCACTTCCTTAAATATGAATAAGGCCTTGTTAATCATTAGTTTGCTTTTGATCTGTAATATTCTGCACGAAAATTGTAAGAAAAAAGCAAATCAAGTTGTTTTTTTTCTCTCAGATCGAAAGTTAACCTTACCTGCCCTTAGATCTATGATCTGTTGACTGTAAACATTTGGTGAAGCTTTAATTTTCTTATCAGTTACGTTTTAAGTTATAAAAAAAGAAAAGTCTTACACAACGCATGTAAGAACGTCATGTTCAAGAGCCTTAAGCGGTTTATAAATACAATCTTCCCCCTCCTACCTCTAATAGTCATAATACAGGGCAAACAAACAGTAACTGCTCTAAAATCTTATTTAGCAATAAATGTCCTACTTCATATCTTAACAGGCACAAAGAGAGATTGATACTTTTTCCAGCAGCTAAGCTGTTCCCTTAGACCCTGTATGCTTTGCCCATCTTTAATAAGCAAAAAAAGTCCAGTGTGTAAGCTACTTTTTTCCATATGTACAGATATCTTTTTAATTAACTTATGCTCTGAGTCTTTTGCTTTTTGCAGCTTTTGGAAAATTCGGCTCATCTTAACCTTTAGAAAAGTAAAACCCCAAACCTGGGGTGAGTAAAGTTCAGCAATATCCCAAAGAAAACCTAAAGCTTGAGTCTTAGTCTGCATCACTGCTTCTTCTCCTTCTTTCTCTTGTCTGTCTTCTTGCCAGATGATGTGGTGACGGCAGGTTGTCTGATGGGCTGAACTACAACCCTCCCATTAGCCCCGCACTGCAGGGTGAACCTCTCAGGGTTCAGGGGCCGTCCCGAAGCGTCCCGCAGCCGAGACAGGACGTCACGGGTCAGCTGCTTAAACTGGTGGGCCACAGCACCCATTGTCTTGGCTGTAAGCCGCTTCTCCCTCAGCAGTCTCTCCCTCTGGGCATGCAGCCTGTCCACCTCCTCCTGGAGGCCTGTGATGGCGTCCAGCTTGCGCTTGCGGCAGTTTTGCGCTGCCAGTTTGTTTTTGCCGCGCCTGCGGATGTCTCTCAGGAGGGTCACTTGCTCAGAGGAGAAGCTATGGCTGTCAAGAACCTCCATGAACTCTTCCACAGGCATGTTAACAATCTGAAGGACAGAAAAGGGGATGCACATGGCACGGGCGCGCAGCTCGTCGCGGCTCAGCTCCCGTTCTTCCAGCTGGAGTCTGTTGTCCTCCTCCAGCTCCTCCGTCTTACAGGGCAGCCTTAAAGATGGCCTACTAAGGAGCGGAGGAGGAGATGAGTAGCTGTGATCGTGCCACACACTCTCACTCAGATCCACAGGTGGCCACAGTGAGCTGTGGTCCATAACGCCTTTAGGAGGTTTGGAGTCCACCTCGCTGCTGTAGCCTGTGGCTCCGCCCTCTTCTTCAAAATAAGAGCTGGATGAAGACATCTCAGATGAACCTGAAAGAGTGAAGAGCAAATAACTGGTGGTAGATACGTACATTGGTAATAAATGCGTAATCTAAATGCATTTTTTGAGGATTTTTCGCAAACCTGGAGATGCTGGACATCCATAGCTGCTTTCCAGCGAGAGTCCTGAATCAGAGTCCAAGTCCTCAAAGGCTCGAGAGTCTAAACACTCAAGGTAGTTCAGCTGATTGTCAATCGCGTCCAGGCTCTCCAAACCCAGCTGATTGATTTGGTCAAACACCGCCTCATCCAGACAGTCACCCAGTGTGCTCTGTGATGTCATATTTCCAGTTAAATTACACACCGAGGCAAAGGGAAGAGCGGCGAGGCCCACGGCCATCCCTGGCAGAGAGTCTGACAGCGAGGAGTTTGTGGACTCCAGCCGGAGGAGGGATCTTTGCTCCTGACTGGCTGTCCTGGACTCAACTGCTGCAGGTGCTGGACCGAAAGCCCCAGAGCTGGTTACCATGGCGTCATGCAAACTGACATCCTGGCTGATAGCACTGTCGATGTCCGGGTCGAGCTCCGAGAGACGTTCCGCAATAAGAGAGTCCAAATCCTGCAAATAAAACACAAAGCACTTTTAACAAACAACTTATTCTTTCCACAACAATCCTGCATCTTTTTTTACATCAAAAATCCATCATTTTCCAGACATGAATGAAGAAGTGTAAGATGGGCAAATAAAATAATGAATGGGTGGACAGAGAGATTCATTTAAAAATGGCTGTTTGGCTGGATGATGAACAAGAGACAACTTGATGAAAAACAGATGGATGAATGAACACACAGATTGATTCAGACAACAGGAGATGAACTCTGCTTGTTTCTCTTTCTAAAACTCTGGAAAGCTTACATTGAGATCTGTAACAGAG
This sequence comes from Jordanella pulchra, assembly GCA_034780135.1. Lineage (NCBI taxonomy): Eukaryota > Metazoa > Chordata > Actinopteri > Cyprinodontiformes > Cyprinodontidae > Jordanella > Jordanella pulchra. The sequence goes on along the minus strand of JAUZNJ010029171.1, from coordinate 10,660 downwards.
AGCAAATTATTCCAGTCGATATCAGTCGCAGGAGGAACATCTTGAAGCACCGGCTCAGACAGTGTGGGGACGCCTTCAAGCAGGCTCTGGAGGGGGGGGGGAAGAAATAAAGAAGTGAAAGACTAAACAAGAAACCTAATTTAACAAAAGGTGTACATTTTATTTCAGCGGTTGTAAAATTCCTTAAATGAAATTTTTCTGGTAAAGCAGAGTCCTCTGATAAGAAAACTTTTGGAAAATTTCAACTTTAAATTTGAGCACATTTACTGATTCAATCAATTTTAAGGATTGCACCTTTTAGAACATTTGACATTAGCATACAAAGAAAGGGCTTTTGGAGGAGAATCAAGCCATTTTTCCCCCATACATTCCTCCTTAATATTCCTTTTATCTGACCACAGCATGCTGCTCCAGTTAAACTAAATTTTACACCTTTAGATTTTTAATAGACAGAAAATGAGTTTTCTTGATCTGCCTGAAACTAGAGGCGATCATGTTGACTGAGTCAAGTGTTTGTTTTAATTAGCTTTGAACTATTCAGATTATTCCTTTTATTTTTTCTTTCTATCTGCATCAAGATAAACTTGGATCCTCTTTCACCCGTATTTGTCACAGTTCCAGTTGTTCTGAACATTTTGAAAATGGAGTCAAATCTGACTTATTCATGTTAGAAAGTGTCTTTGACTCCAGTTAAAACCTGCACCGACAAATCAAAGGCAGAAGTACAAATTCAAACATACTTGATTTGTAACAATTTTCCTTTAATGTATATTTCTGAGATTTATTTAGAACAGTTATTAATTTCTCCAGATGGACCCAAAGTAAAGGAATTTCTAAAGGCAATAAAACGCCTTTACCAGGGGAGCCAATAAGGTGCCATAGAGTCGTTACATTAAAGTTTTGGCTCACGTAAAAACACTTTTCAAGTCTTGGAAGATACGTCGACGCTATTTAAAGCAGAAGTGAGTCAAGTCTCTTCAGAGCAAATGACTCAGGCAGGAAGCACAGGAACAGCAGCAAAAACTGACCCATTTTCCCAACTGAAACTCCCACACCTATCTTACATAACCACAAACATATCCAGCAAAAAAATGGGATAGGCCCGATATTCAAAAGCCAAGTTTTCTAAAATCTAGTAGCTCCTGTTTATGAATCACAGTAAAACAGAAATTTGCCTGTAGGAAAAAAAAAAAAAGAAAAAAAACAAACAAACTGGAACGACAACTTTGTGGAGTTTTTTTTGAATGGAAAAAAACTGAATCACACAAATCTAGGCTGACAAAGCTGCAACAACTATAATTATTACAAAGCCTGTTATCAGTAGGAATATATGAATCTTCATACCTCCTGTTCTAGAGTTGAACTGTGAGCCAGCTGAGTGAGAGGAACCGCTTCCTCCTCTTCTTTTACTTTAACTTCATCCTCCTGGTGGGCAGAACAGAGGAGGGTCAAGGGGAAGTTTGGGACAATTTCATTTTAAAGAAGAAGAAAACAAACACCTTGTTAGTTGCAAACCAAAGAGCCATAAGAGGTCAAAACATTTCAGGTTCACTGATCCCATCTTTGCCATAGCAGAACGCTATTTTTGTTTTTTACAACACATTGCTTACAATAGTCTCAAGGTCTGTTTTATCAACCAGTTGCAAAACTCAGGGTAGAGATGACCTGATACACCTCTGAGGATGTGGGTCACCAGCTGTAAAAAACAACAACTATTGTGTTTTTTTTTTTTTTGTCATGCACAATAGAAGTGCATGTACAGGGGTAGTTATTACTTCATTTTTACCAGTGTGCTAAAAGAAACCTCTTCACACCAGCCTATTTCTGACCCGCTCTGCCTGAACTTGCTAACTCCTTAGTCGGCCATTTCTTCAACTTCAAATTGATTCGTTAAGGTTGAACTTCTTATTTTAAAACTTTGGGGAAAAAAAAAAATCACAGCTGAAGCCCTTTTCCTTATACAAAATAGAAAAAGAAGTAATCTAAAAAGGACCTTAGGGGGTAAAATTAAGAAACGGATCAACATTGTATCATGCTGAAATGAACTCTGCAGGAGGGACAATGTTCAAGTGCGGGCCGCTGCTTTTGTAAGCAAACAGGGTGTGGACCTTATCCTCACTCCTTTACCTCTCAAGGTGCACAGCTGGTGGCTGAGTCCAAAGAAAGGCGATAAGGTTACACAATTTGCAGCGACAGCTGTTGCCAGGACATAACATACATAGGACAGCTGGTTGTACGAGAAAGGGTTAGGAAGTTTTACCTTTAAAAGAATGAGAAACTTGAAGAAACGGGCTGATTGGCCTCGATCATTGATCGGCTATTAGGAAACTCCAATCTGATCTTATTTTTTAGTTAATAAACTACTTTTGATCAGCTTTAGAAGTGCTAGTTGTGCTAATCACTGACATTAATTAGAGCTAAATAATGTAAATTTTATATATTTTAGCGTTGTTTTAAAACATCAGTAACTGTTTTACAGCGCCTGCTTTCTCAGACACAATGTGACATCACATCTACTCCTAGCATAAATAATTAATGTCTGCTCAATACAAAAAGCTCCATAAAGCATACTTAGTGCTGTTCTTATACGTTTGTAGATCATTGCTCTCAAAGACAAATTCAGACCAGTGAAGAATGAAACTAAAACCAACCTTAGCTGGAATTATTTAGACGGTTTCAAATTCAGGCTAAGGGTGACATTATAGATAACAAGAGGTCTGACAGGTGCAGCCGACAGTTTGCTGAATACTTTTGATGTCTCACTGTCATGTTTATGTAACTAACTAGTTTGGTGAAGTTTATTAATCAAGTTTTTTTTAAAGAGGACTTTTGATTTTCCTGAATGTACTTTGGGTCAGAAGCTCTTGTAAAGTTTGGCGAATGTGACATCAAGCGCCTCCATGTTAAATGCGTCCGACCTAGCAAACAATCGAAGTGTGATATTCAAGATGGATATTTTGGATACTCTGAAGCAACCAACATCCAACTCAACTCAGATACCAATGGCAACTCCATGAAAGGTGAAAAAAAAACAAACAAAACTTGTCAAGTTCAAGCACAAGCTACGAGAAAGTGCAGAAGAGTGCAGCAGTTTTGTGTTTTGGCCACAGGTGGCAGTATCATTTGAAAACTCCCTAATGCTTCCTTTAAGAGGAAGTCTAAAAGCCTCAAATAAGACTCACTTTATTGTTGACTATGAAAATGAAAAGCCAGCATTTTCTGGTTTATTATAAGCCTTATCCTTGGTGAGTTTCGGGGTTGTTCCTTATACAGCTAGCAGTTTGTCTCAGATGCTGCGACAAGGAGACTACTGAGTGGTGCAAAACAAATCCAAAACAATTGTTAAAATTAAATTAGTAATGGATAAATTGTAGGCCAGGATGAGACTTCTGGAATGATCCCGCCCTTGTTGACATTACAATATGTGCTACCTGCTAAAGAAAATTTTTCAGATATCATTGGGAGGCACACTCGGGTTTTCGGTGTTGAAAACAGCAACTCTGCACGGAATCTCAAATTTGCACAATCAATCCTTAGTTTTCAAATGTTTAAATGCTATTAGCTGCATCATTAAAGCCGCAGAATCAAAGCATTTAACTTGGACTGGAATGTGCTTTCCTTTTTTATGCCAACGGTTTATAACGTTGTTGGTTCCTTCCTGGTTTACAAGGAAACATAATTCACACGCTGGGTGGATATTCCCCTTTGTCACACTGGTTAGTCACAGTGTTTAACTGTTAATGTTGATCCCTTTGTTTGAGTTCAATTGTTCAACTTTTTTTTTCTAATCATGTTATTAAATTTATACAATAACTGAACTCTTATAAGATGATAATACTCACACTTGGAAAGGCTCCTCCAACACAAGGCCCCTGCCCCAGTTCAGAGTTAGGCTGGCCCCTGACAGGCAGGTGATCACTGGCATCTCCAGCTTCATTCTCGGTGTTTTCTAACCCAGAGCTGGTGTCAGGGTGGTTGCTGGTCGAAGGCCCCGTGGACGAAACTTGGTGCACCAGCCATGCGCTCAGCTGCGTGTGGAACCGAGGTGAACCGAGAGTCCTCACCTCATCCAGCAGGCGACGACTGGCGAAGAAGTAGTCCAACTCGGGGCATTTCGGATGAACGCCGTATCCGTCAAGCGTGTCTCTTAAAATGTGAAAGGGTGTTTGAGTGTAGGCTGAGCTAGGACCCAAGTTAATCTCAGCCAGAGGCGGATAGAAGCCGGTTAGGTAGCTGTCGATGTCTACTCGAACTCCAACCAAACTGAGCAAGATGGTCAACTGAATCAGGCTTTCTGTAAAGTATTTTTTCGCGATCTGCATTTTCTACAAAACAATCCCAAAACAAGGGTCACGGCGAATTCCTGGCCCGACAGTTCCTCTTTCCCGAGCGGACCAAAAGGGAAAAGCTAACAAAAGAGCACGCCTTTCCCTGTCAGACAAAGAGGTCCGCCTGTACCGGTGAACGTCTAAGCTAGCTGTTAGCAGTTAGCTACAAGCCTTAACTAGCGGCTAAAAGAAACTTAGCGTCATTAACACACAACAAGCTCGAAGCTGCAATAAGTTACAGTGTCAACGTGTTTTCCTCCAACGAGTCCAAGCTATCACAATTTCTAATGCGTTTGGGTTAAAGAGAAAATGAAACATGTAAATACCCCAAACGCTGTCACAGCAAACTGGCTTCAACTCTGTTAGTAATTTACATAACCGCGCGCTGATTGGATGAGGTCTTCACTCATAACAGAGAATGATTGGTTCATCCAAATGTCCATCAATCCTAACAAATCAGAGCGAAGAAAAGTTGCCCACTTGAACTACAAGAAAGAAAGCTTTGTAATTGTTTATTACAACAGTTATTTTAAAGATAATCAGAAAATGGCATCCTCTGATCAATTTGATGAGACATTACTTTGTTTTGATCAAGTTTAAATGTTATGATTCAAGACAGCATTGAGCTATAGGGATTTCAATGACGATTATACTTGTGAGAGTCCTGAATGAAAACAAAGTCTGTATGGCAAAGCAACACATTTTTTTCAGAAAAGGAACATCATAAAAACAGTCGGTTATGGTGTTAGGAGTGTGATGGTCTGGGCTTCCTTGATGCTGCAAATACCTGACAACCTGCTGTTATTGATAGAGTCAATGCTATTAATTCTTCAGTATAAATTTCAACTATCAGTTTCTGACCTCTAAAGTCTAGACCCTCAATTTAGGTAACCTAATAAATCCCCAACAATTTGGCTGTGTTTAAATAATTTCCCAAATAACTGTGGCTCAGAATTACTCCATAGTGATGCACTTATGATTAGCAGTCATTGCAAATGTGTAATGGCAGCTGTTGTCCCCAAATGTGGTAACACAAGTTAAAACTACAAGCAGTTACCTTTTTATATAGGGCTAGGTTAGTTTGGATACAATTTTCCCCTCATTGAATAAAATAATATTTTTAAAAAATGCATTTTGAATTTGCCCCACATAGTCCTAAAATAATAAAACAAATCGAAATATTAGTTAAACAATTTGCTTGGTTTCAGCTCAGTAAAGTTAGTAAAAACGGTTGTCTGTAATATCCCAAATAGATTATTTTTTGGATTGTAAATGCTGCAGACATTTACTTTGTCCTCTTTCTGCAGTTGTATCATTTTATAGCAGGTATGCATCTGTGATTTGTTGGGTGTCTTTTTATGGAGATTCATCAATAGAGCTATTGATGTCATGGATTACTTGCACTCAATACAGGGTACAATATAGTATAGTTTTGGTGATATATCTTTTTTTTTTGTGGAATAAGTGACATCTATATTGCGGCTATAAATTGTGTGTCCTTTCTTTAATGTGATGTAAGCTGTACATGCTGTCCTTATTTGGCACTCCCATAGAAAGTACTACTCTGCTTTAAGTCACAGTGTTCCTTTTCTAGATGAAGCCTTTGTGAATCTGTGCTGCCATTAACACTGTATTTAATCCCTGTTTTGTTTTTTCCTTTTGTAGAAAGTATAGCCATCTCTCTACTTCTGCACCCAACTGTATATTTTTCTGGAGAAAAAGTTCTTAAATGAGATAAAGCTGCCAATAACCTCCTGGTTCTGTGCTTGTGTGTAACGATTTACCATGAGGGATTCCTTCAGTCTCAGTAACTGCATGCAATCAGCTGGACTTCTTTACACAGAGCACTTGGCAAACTTAAATAAACAGATTGTATTCTATAACAAGATTTAAAGGGATTTTAATATGAATAAATCTGAGTTTTATTTTATGATTTTATTGTATCTGAAAAGAAAAAAACAGGAATGATTTGAATTAAATTTAGACCAAATTTTATTTTATGTAGCTAAATATAAATGGGAGCTATTTGTTTGTAAAGCTCATTGACATTATGTTGGATATGAACTTGCATGGAAACAAAAAAATAAAAGAAACATACAGTGCCTTGTGAAAGTATTCAGCCCCCTTGAACTTTTCAGCCTTTTGCCGCATTCCAAGCTTTAAATAAAAAGATACAAAATTGTGAATCTTTTTGAAGAATCAACAAAAAAATCAGACATAATCATGAAGTGGAACAAAATTTATTGGATATTTTAAACGTTTTTAACCAACAAAAAAACTGAAGGTGGACGTGCAACATTAATCCGCTCCTAAACTTTCAATGCAGCAAACTCTCTCGAGAAGTTCAGTGAGGATAACTGAATGATCCAATGTTGACCTAAATGATCGATGATGATAAATAGGATCCACTTGTGAGTAATCAAGTCTCCGTATAAATGCACCTGTTCTGAAATAGTCTCAGAGGTCTGTTTAAAGTGTTTAAAGAGCATCATGAAGATTCAGGAAGACACTAGGCAGGTCTGCAAAAACTGTTGTGGAGAATTTTAAAGCCAGATTTAGGTACAAAAAGATTTCCCAAGCTTAAACATCCCAAGGAGCATTGTGTGAGCGATAATATTAAAATGAAAGGAGTATCAGACCACTGCAAATCTTCAAATATCTGGCCGCCCCTCTAAACTTTCAGCTCAAACAAGGAGAAGATTGATCAAAGATGCAGCCAAGAGACCCATGATCCCTCTGGAAGAACTGCAAAGATCTACAGATGCAGAAAGAGACTCTGTCCATAGGACAATTAACAGTTGTATTCTTCACAAATCTGACTTTTATGGGAGAGTGGCAAAAAGAAAGAGATTTCTTAAAGATTCTCATAAATGTCTTATTTAAAGTTCGTCACAAGCCACCAGGGAGACACACTAAACACGTTGTAGACGGTGCTATGGTCAGATGAAGCCAAAATCGTATGTTTTGTCAACAATGCGAAACATTATGTTTGGTATAAAAGCAACACAGCTCATCACCCCGAACACACCATCCCCACTGTCAAACATGGTGGTGGCAGCATCATGGTTTGGGCTTGCTTTTCTTCAGAAGGGACAGGGAAGATATTAAAAAAATTGATGGAAAGATGGATGGAGCCAAATACAGGACCATTATGAAAGAAAACCTGTTGGACTCTACAAGAGACTAGGATGGAGATTTATCTTACAAGACAATGATCAAAAAGATAAAGCCACATCTACATTGGAATGGTTCCCTGATACATATATCCTGGTGCTAGAATGGCCAAGTCAAAGTCCAGACCTCAATCCAATTGAGAATTTGTGGAAAGAACTAAAAACCGCTGTTCACAAATGTTCCCCATCCAACCTCAATGAGCTCAAGCTGGTTTGCAAGGAAGAATGGGCAAAAATTTCAAGTGACTTGCAGCTGTAATCACAGAAAAAGGTGGTGCTACCAACGATTAACTCAAGTATTAACTCAAATATCCAGTAAATGTCTTCTCACTTGGTGATTCTTCACAAATAATTACGATTTTAGATCTTTGAAGCCTGAGATGTGGCAAAAGGTTGAAAGCTTAAGGGGGTGAATACTTTCACAGGGAACTGTATAGCTAAAACTGTAGCTTTTTTTCTTTACATTCTTCGCAATGAACATGAATATCCATATAAATTGTATTACAACAACAGACGAAAAGATTTCAAAAAGCAGCACATGATGCATCAATCTCAGCAAATACAAAGAAAGATGAGAAACAAAGTCATGACACCTGTATCTCTGTAAAGGTTCACTCCAGTAAACCATTGCTATCGTTGAAAAAAAAAAAAAACAAATTGAAAAAACACTCACAAGTTTTACTCTTTCCTCGGTTAGAGTGGCCCCACCAAAACTATTTTAAGAATTCATCATCAAGTCTTACAAGAGGTCACAAGAAAAAATGGTACTATAGGACTGGATTGTATCTGTGAAACAAGTAAACAAAATAAAGAAAGTATGGATTTCAATTAAACTTGTACCAAAGTTGACTCAATACAATTAAGTTATTGGTTTTGTAAATGTTTTGAAATGACATTGGATATGAACTGGTTACACATAAAAAAAGTGTACAAATACTAAGAAATTCTAAAGCTGCTTTATCTACATTTAGTTAAGAGCTTCGTCCTTCAGCTGTGTTTTTTATAGCAAATTTCTAAAGTTGTTTTTCTATGCAACTATGATTGCTGAAAGAAGACCCTTGAATGAATGAAGCTTTTTGGCTCAGAGCTGAAACGTCTTGATAAAATAAGAGAAGTCCAGCTGCCTTCTTTTTTAGGAACTCAAGATTTCCATGCACTAGCCAACTAAAGTAGCTGTCCCAGGTATAAACTCAGTGTTAAATTTAATTTGTTCACATTTTATCTTGGTATGACCTTTGTAAAGGCTACAGCATAGTGTTTACAAAACCTTCTCCAAAAGGCTCCACCAAGGGTATACACAGTGACACTTAGAATAAAAATAATATTAAAACGTTTCCCATCATTCATTGTGTTTTGGTTTTTAAATCCCTTATCAAAAGTCCGACTGATTGTCTGGCACAAATCAAACAATAATCATAAAGGTTAAAAAGGGCTGATGGCATTATTACAGTAAAAGCAGAGCTGATAGTGCGTCTCCAGCCAGACGTCTTAATCCAAGGCCTTTGCAGCCTTTTGGTATGTATTGCTTTGACTGATGTCACAGAAAGAAGTATCATTTAAATGCTTAATGTTTTTATGCCTTAAAAAATGCTTCCTTAATGTGCTTCTTTCTATTAGTTGTTCATTTTTTTATACATATTTTTAATAGATTTGTGCAAATATATATAATAAATGAGTATTTGTGTTTGAAAATTTGATGTAAAACTTACCAGAGGTAAGAACTACTGGATGAGGACTACTTTTAAGGTGTGATTTATTTTAAATAATTTATTGTTCATTGTCTGGAGCTGGAGGAGCTGGTCAGAAGAATGAGCCAAGTTCCACTGAATGATTATTTTGTGATCCACTGCGACACCTGCTGTCACATTCTGGTAATTGTGGAACTCCTAATTTTTTTAAAACGCCCTTTTGGGTGGGGGTGGGAATGCAAATAAACGATACTGCAAAAAATATATATTTTGATCAAAAGAAAAAATAAAGATAAAAATCAAACAATCCCAATAGGACGAGGTAAAAACACAAAGCAACAAAACTGACATTAAAGCAGCAGATGCCATTCTACCTTAAAAATTAATCACTCCAAAAGATTGAATGTTGTTATATAAGGACACTGACATTGTAACAAGGATCTCTGCGTAGTTGAGCTAAATTGCATTCAATTCAGTTAAAAAGATACATTAATCCATAAAAACCCTGGTTTTCAGTAGCACAACGAGATACAAAGCATGTTACCTTTTTAAATCTGTTAGCCAATAGAGCGAAATCTACTATATGTTGGAAACATCCTGAACAGGGTTTAAAGGGCGCAACCAATTGAGCAATTCTATTTGATGTCTTTAGTTTAGAAAATAACAAGAACACGAGTGTAGTTAAACGAAAACTGAGTTAAGTTGCGTAGTGTCAGTAAAGTATCCCAAAAACAGTCTTTACTCTAGTCTTCTCTGACTCACATAGCCTGCTAACAACCCATGAATGTACTGTAACATTAGATTTCATGCAACTTGCATTCCTGCATTACACTAGAAAGGCGATGGGTGGGGGGGATGCACAGCTACTAATAACAGCTTTCACCTTAAAGATAAAAAAGATTAATAACTGGAGGGAAGTAGAAATTGAAAGAAGATGATCCTTGACAGCATGTGACACCTGGGTTTCGCCTCATGAAAGCGTCACTGATCAAATCAAAAACAAAGTCCAGGCTCGCTTCGCATCGCGTCTTTTTCAGGAAGCTTGAAACAATCGAGTCCAGCTGATCTAAAGTCAGCGCGCCGTTAATTTATTAACCCGAGACTATTTCTGTAAATAAGTGAAACCCGCATTCAGACCAACTTTACGAAGTTCAGGCTGATTTATTGAGGGAGGACTCCTCAATCCGACACTATTATGTAGCACTCTTAGAGCACATCTGATTGGAGGAACCGCACCTGACGTATAATATACTACTGCGCATGCGCAGCTGTATTACATGCCGGAGGAAGGCTGTCCTGTGGTTAAGTTAGACGTTGCATAGTAGTTTTGTGAGCAATAAAATTAAGAGTTATTGGTTTATTCCTTGTCCCTTGTCATATGAATGAATGAATGACTGAATCTATCTATCTATCTATCTATCTATCTATCTATCTATCTATCTATCTATCTATCTATCTATCTATCTATCTA
>JAUZNJ010029170.1:0-15592 GCA_034780135.1 Jordanella pulchra | reverse complement strand
TGCTTTGCAAGTGGGAAAACCTGAAAAATCAACAGTGTATCAAATACTTGTTCTCCCCACTGTATATTTGTTTTTTCTACTTTTAATATTTGAAATGGACTTAAGAAGAATAGATCTACTAATTTGACCTGATTAAAATAACCGCTATTGTCTGACTGGATGCTGAATCAAACCTGCTTCCCTCCAATTACGTGATCTTTGTTCAACCAGTTCACACTGTTAATTCCCAGTGACTATCAATGAACAAATGAGATAAGAGTTAAAAAAAAAAAAAATGGTATTACTGAAGGGTGAACCTTAAGGTCCTCACTCACCTTACCCTCCTGTAGAGAGAACTGGGGAAACATTTGATGCAGAAAAGGTCAGAGATCCTATACTTGCTCCAAACTTCTCAGGTAACCATACAGCTCTGAGGAGCTTGGACCAAGTCCAGGAGCAAACCTTTTTAATAATCCCTCCGTCTAAAAAGAATTCTGGTTGCTGCATCACTATAACCTAAATGAAAAAAAAGGTCTACCACTCGTGTAGCAAATAGAAAGGAGCAGCTGTGAGTTTAAAGAACTCAAAGAGGAAGCGAAGGTTTAATTGCAGCAGGACTCTTCCTTATTTCATTGTGGCACAAACAATTCACCTTGGCTGTGAAATTGTAGAAAGAGGAAGTGCACTGGACCTTTTGACAGAGTGGAAGTATTAACGCTGCCTGTGAAGTGCTTTATTAGATCATAAAAGAGTCAGTTAAAAGATAAAGTAGTCAGAAATTCACCCTGAGAACAAATCCTCTGAAATATCTAAGGAGGGAAAATTGATTCCCTTAATGGACAGAAATATCCAAGCATCAAAAACACACACATTCAAACTGTTTTTATTTCAGACGAATCTCCCATTAGAAACTGAATCAAACTGAACTCTTTAAAGCAGAACTCTTAAATGCACGAGGCTGTGTGTCCTGCAGCTTAGCTAGCTGCTCCATCTGTTAGTTCATCACATGTAACCAGCTCCTGTGTCCCTGCTGAAAAAACATGATGCTGCCACCACTGTGTTTTACGATGGGGAGGGTGTGGTTAAAGCCGGGGTCTCAAATGCAGATCCTTGAGGGTCAGTGTCCTGCAGTTTGAACATGTGTCTGCTTCACACATCTAACTCCAATATGGGCTCATTGCTAGTAGTTGAGCCATTTGTTCAGGTGTTTGGGTCAAGGGATACATCTAAAGGTATCGGGTCAGCTGCCCTCAAGGATTTCAGTTTGAAAACCCAGGCCTAAAGTGACAAACAGCATTATTTTTCATGCTAAGAAACTACTCTAGACTTTACAGAACAATGAGATTGAGTTTCAATGATACTAAATTGTACTTAGTTGATATCTAAAGACAATAAGTTTCTCTGGATTTTATTTAGGGATATCACAGTTAAGTTTAAAAAAAAGTATTTTAGTTTTAGTGATTATTTATTTAACAAGTATTTTATCCTTGCAGCAAACTTTGTGATTGATTCCACCACCAGAGGGCAGCAGAGCAACTAACAGAAGCATAAGACTGCTATGTTAGTCCTTTGTGCTAGGACTAATAATAAGTTTCATCGCTGTAAATTAATTTACTTGGCATTGTCGTACCTTCTGAGGACACTGTGGATGCATAATAAAAAACAGGAGAGCTGATTTTTATCATAGTTTTATTTACACGTCTTTATCTGGTCAGACCAGAACTGCTCTGAAGAAAAACGAGTTATAAACATATCTACGCACAGAACTGTTTGCTTAGCCTTCAAAATCCACACTATCATAAGTAGATTTATGTCAGTAGGTTAATTCCTTTTCAATTTTTTTTTGCCAGATTGATTATTTGCCAGTGATGCTTAAAAAACTAGTTTTTAAACAGAACATTTGAAAATACGATAAAGCTTTTTTCTGATTCCTGCAAGAACTTCCTTTTTTAAATGAAATCTTACTTTTCTTTTCTCATCAGGTCATAAATGTCGAGCAAGATTTTACGTCTTTTCCAAGGAATCTTGTCAGATGCAACAAACACTCACTTAATCTTACTTTATTTATCAAGCAAACTGAGATCTAAAAACAAATAGGTGCCTTAAAATAAACTATAGAGATATGTTCACCTGTAAGATTTATGAAAATTATAAAGTGCAGTTTGTATGTTTACTTTAGCTGCAAAAATGATACATTTGGAGACAAAAACAGTATTGCTTTCGACTGATTGCTTTACAGATTGTGATTTTTTTCCCCCCGCATTTTATCACGATTACCAACTAAAACATCAATAATTTTGAGCACAAACAAAGCACCATCAGGATTTGTGTGATGTTAAACGTTTTGACACAGTAAGTACAAATGTTAAATCTTTCACAGTAAGTACAGTCAAAGTTAACTACATTGATCCAGTTTCTTAGTCTTAGTTCAGGGAGCTAAAGAGTACATTTGATTATCACATCAAGCATTGTGTCTTAGTTTGTTTTTCTTCCATTGACATGAATCTTTCTGTCTTTTGGTTTGTAATATTCTCTCTCGGTCCATTTCTATGAAAGGAGGCAGCTGTTGATCTTGGTCATCGGGGGGCGCTTGTTGTTTTCCTTGGGGAAGGTCTCCCGTCTCCTGTAGAGCGCCGGACTCAGGTGAGTGGGGAGATTGGCCCGCTGCAGAAGCTCCCTGAAGGCCTCCATCACATTGACATTGTCCTTGGCTGAGGACTCCAGGAGAATGTGGTTCCAGTCTACTTCCAAAGTGGACAGCACGTCCTCACTGGACACCCGCCGCTCTTTGTGTCGGTCTATCTTGTTGCCAATGACAACAATTGGAGTGTACTTGTCCTCCTTGACTTCCAGGATCTCCTCTCTCAGCCGCTTGACTGCCTCCAGGGAGTCTGGGTCATCCACAGCGTAAACCAGTGCAAAAGCATCACTGTTCTGGATGGAGAGCTTTCGCATGGCAGGGAAGGAGTAGCTCCCACTGGTGTCCATAATACTGATTGTGACTTTGATTCCCCCCACTTCATACTCTTTCCTGTGGAGCTCCTCCACTGTGCGACGATGCTTCGGCTCAAAGGTGTCTTTGAGGAACCGCTGGATGAGGGCTGTCTTTCCCACTCCACCTGCTCCTAGAAACACAAGGCGCACTTCAGTCTTGTCTTTTGTCTCGAAAGACATGACTATGTTTTCTTTTTTTTCTTGCACAGACTAAAATTCCTTCTGTTTTTCTGTGGATCTCGATGCTTGCTGCTAAAAAAATTTGTGCCGACAGAGCTGAAAGGCGTCGATAGATACAGATGCATGCGAATATGCACTCCTCTGCCAGCAGCCTATTTATTTACCCTCATCACCTGCCCACTGGGCTCCCAGCCAATCAGGACAAGAAGAAGGTTGAATTCACAGCAGCCAACCAGAAAACAATCCAAGAAGAGTGAAGAAAAGAAAGAAAACATACCCAAGGTGTTCCTTTGTGAGCAATGTAGAACACACTTCTATCAACATTACCCTTTATTTACCGAAAAAATGGATTTTCAGTCAACATAAATGTAATACAATGTTTGTCTAGCATTTTATTTTAAAGTATTCTTTCTAAACCATCTTAGATGTGCACACATTGCCTTTCCTTTTTTCTACTAAAAACCTTGAAGTACTTTGTAACTATCTCAGGCAAAAATGAGGTATTTCAACTGATTAATGGTTAAAAAGTGAGGTGTGCGTATTCAGCCTACTTTCAGCACGGAAGGGGTGGGTAGAGTACCCAAAACTGTACTTATGTAAGAATGGCAGTACTTCGTCATAGTTGTACTCAAGTAAAAGTAAAAAGGTATTTGGTATTAAGGCCACTAAACTGTTGAGACATGTAACATTCTGTAATAACACAATAAAACGTGTAGCTTTTTGTTAATTTCACTGCTCAGATTTCAGTTTGATCACAACTCATATAATTAGGGCATCTCTTCTTGCTGCTTTCTTAAACTTTAACATTTTGACACTTCTTAGACACCAGAGACCAATCAGCTGTAGTTGTGGGTTTCTCTTATCAGTTATCTCTTTCATTTAACTCTTCATTTTCACAATAGTTCATAGTAGTACAAAGTAATATTAAAAACAATTTCATTTAGTGCAGACATAGATCTTAGGTCAGATTAATGTTATTTCTAAGTCAGTACTTTGTGTCTGCTATAATCATGTGTGTTTGTTAATCTGTTAAGGTTCATGAAAATCTAACTTTTAGTAGAGATAAAGTCGTAGAGCTTTGGATGCGTTTCTTTTTCAGACAGATATCTTGTTTCTGAATGTCTTGCTAAATCTGGGATTTCTCATTAGGGAAATGAACTTTCTGACCTCTGTCCTCTTACTTTAAGCTCCCACAGCTCATTTATGGTGAAACCTGTCTCAAACTGAAGTCTGAGCCTCCCCCAAGCTACTCAACTCTGCCTCACTGGTTCCTCACTTCACTGAACACTGAAGCAAACTGGTTCCCGTCTGATTCCTTATCCGTTTCATTTATCTTGGAGCCGACATGCCAAGATGTTATGCTTGATGATAATCATAACAAATTCAAAGGCTGAGTGGATAAGATAAATTGACTGCTCTTTTTTTTTCTTAGCACCTTGATACAACACACATTGTATTCGATTTTTAAAAAGAACTACGTCCTGAATTTGGGATCTGCTCTGGGTTTTCTTTAGTTCATAAAGAAAAATGCTATTGCTTTAAACTTTCTCTCAGCAAGCTAACATTTGAGGAGGGATTGTTGTACCATAAGTTTCATGACTCTCAGAAATGGATAAAACTTTGCTTTGGCTCTCTAACGAGCCTTTGTAGCTCTCACACCAACTCAGGGGTGTAGCTGTAGACGTCTAACTCTGACAGGTACACTAGGTCCTCCCTACAGCTGCCATGTTACCATATTAATCAGACATTTGACCAGAATTTGAGTTTCGCCTTTTCAGATTAGAGAAAGTGCTCTGCCCCACGGTCAGTATTGATCTCCTTTGTCAACAGACATCCAAACGACATAGTTGTATGGCTCATCTGAGTCCAGAGGAGGGGGCTGATGGACTGTCCTTGCTTAAAAATAATCCTGCAACTCCAGCTGCATGTATCTCCTCAGCATGATTATGGATCTCCTTTATCCCAACGTTTTCCATTATTTGGACAGCTTGTACACCGATAAGAATCTTCGGCCACAAAGGAAGCTTCAACTCTTTACAACTTTTGTATTTTAAGGAGCTTTAGTAATGTGCTCCCCTGATATTCTCAGACAGTTCCTCGTGAAATAAAGTCCTACATCACAGGCCAATCCTGGCTCATTCTTCCTTTCCCTACTGCTGGAGGGAACAATAACGGGAGGGTCAGTGGTTCAACCCCCCACTCCTTCTGTCTCAGTTGGATTGTCCACTGATGGTGTTTAGGGGGTGCAGCGGAGCCTGTATACAGCAGAGCAGTTGTGGCTACAATGTAGCTTACCACCATCAGTACATGAATAACTGAACGCAGTGGAAACCCCTTTGGATTTCCCTGACTTGAAAATGCTCTATACAGGCTATTCAAAATGTGTCTATACCCTTAGTCATCAACAAAAAAGTTGAGCCAGCTTGGATGGATCTTTGCCCACTCTTATAAAAACCATGGTAGATCTAGTTATATTATGTTTCAAAAAGCATTAATAAAACATAGCCTGAGTTTCTGAAGAGAAAGAGAAATAATGTATCATTTATTTTCCTTCGGTCACATATCTTTTGAGATCATCTTATTACCAGTAAGGAGATGCATGGATGCATGGATGCTGAGATAGATGTGTAATGTTCTGGCCAGATTTAAACATGGTAAAAGCTGGAGATTGGTGGGAGGAAGCATGCAGCTGGATCTAATACGTCTCCTACAAGGAATTATTTCAATAGATTCGTCCACCTGAGCTATGAAACCCTTCAGCTCCTCCACGGTTACCGTGGATATTTGTTCAGCCACTCTGGGAATAAGTCTATTACCAAAGAACACTTTAGAAATTCCTGTTAGATTAGAATTTTAGAAAAATATGCATATCTCTTCATCTCATGTTCTTGAGAATCTTGGTAGATAGGAAAACAGTTATGTCTGAGAAGCAGCTGAAGCTTTCTGCTTGTGCTATGCAGAAAGAGACTCTGATCCCACCTTTCTACTAGTCTGTGATGGCTGGCTCTGATAAACAGGAAGACAGTTTGTATATGAAACATTCTGTGTTTTGCCTGATCAGATCTAAACGAAGAGAAGACGTCTGCAACATTTTAATAAGAGATAGTAAATACAATATTGTGTTTTATGAAGTAATTCTTCAAAGGTTGTAAATTTCAAAAAGTTACAATAGATTCCTGAAAAACTTATGTGTTTGATGAGCAAAAGCCTGTTCTGTGCATGTTTATTCAGCACCTTATTTAAATCATACCAGCCCTGCCCATAAAGTCAAGTCAGACAGTCACGCTTTGTGGAATTCAGTAGTTTGCTGAGGACAGAAGGTCCCGTTCAATAAGCAAATGCAGAGAGCTTACAACTTCATACAGGAACTTGCTTGCCAAAGTAAATACTTATAAGATAAAGCTAACATTTGGGTGAAATTCAGCTGGAGGGTGGAGTTAAAATACTTTGCGACACAAAAAGACATGTATGTTATACTGATGTACATCCTTTTGATTAAAAAAACTTCTTTGGTACCACAGGATATGCAATTCCACCAAAAATTGAATTAGTTTCTGTTCTTTAGATTTCTAAAAAGTTTTAATGTCAATTCTACTGTAGTGATATTAAGGAGGTAAGGAAACACAACAATAATAATCCCTGAAACAGCTGCTAAAACGCATAGATCTCTGCAAAAGGCTTCACTCTTCTGACTAAAAAAATTGCATGACACTTTAATAATGACCTGGACAAGAATTCGCTCTGACTGCATATTTTTATAAAGCTACCTGCAGAAACTTAAGCAGAGTCTTTTTTATCAGAGAGATTATGTTTTATACTCTATTTCACTATTTCAGGTCATAAAATGTTGATGTTTTCTTAACTGTCACAAAAAGATGGGGAAATGATAGGTTTTTTAATACACACTGAACACACAGAGATTCACAAATCCACCATACCTGCCTCCTGAATTCCTACCTTCTCTCTTAATCCACCTTCTTTATTCAGTGGCTTTGCAGTTTTGAACAGATCAGGTAAAATGTGTGTTGAGCCTTTTGAACTGCTCTTCTGTAGGTTTGCTCCAGCTCCACTGATTGTTCTTGTCCAGGTCTGGAACACAGTGTTCTGGTCACGGCAGGTGGAGTGGCGGATAAGAAATAGACATAATGTCCAGAGACAACTGATCACCTTACAATCAATGCTGAACACACCTGGTAAACTCCATTTGAGAAAAAAAAAAAATAGGTTGAGGCTCATTATTTTGCTTTTGATTTTAAACTATAGTTGAAGATTAGGTAGTTTTCTGAAGTCTAACATATTTTTTGCAAACAAATGACACCTTACTCTACACCATGCAATTATTCCTTTTAAAAAAGGTGGTTCAAATGGCCAGCTGTATTTTATTTTCATGATACATGCACATTTAGATCGGGGGCATAGATACAAGCTACTTAAATATAACAAATCCGACAAATTAATCCATGTATTAGTATATATTGACAAAAAAGGAAATAATTAATATGTTATTCATTCTGTGAAAGACACAACCAAACTTAAATGCACTATATTAACCATCAATATTTGTTATTTTTTGGGGGAGATATATTGTGAGCTTCACTTCCTGTGTTGGACTGGAAGGAGGGTCCACTGTAAGTCTATAGCTGTGAGTGGTTTAAAGAAAAACCTTTTTTTTTTCAAAATTCTTGTTATTTCATTTTTTAATTTACTTATGGAGTTGCTCTCCTAGCTCTGATATTCTTTTTTAAAAGAACTTCATACCTCAATTTTTGGATCATAGATTCATTTTTCTGATGTTTTTCGCCTCTGTTGCTGAGTGCTGTGAAACAGGAGGGATCTTACTAATATTATTGTCCTTAAACTTATTATGATGCATAACCACGGCAACCATATCAAGTTGATTTTTTACACCCGGTAGCAGCTCATCAACATTTTTAAAACTGAAATAATGCATCAACTTCTAAGTACCAGCTGATTGAAAAGGAGCTGCTGGTGATGCAGAGTGGGAGCAAAGAGAGGAAAAAGACATTGAACCCATCTCTTCCCTCCATCATCATGGACATTATATGTTTTACTGAAACATGGCTGCAGGATCACATCTCAGACTCCTGCTTCTCTCTGCCAGGCTTTTTCACCATACACTATCAGGACCCTTTGCCGTTTGCTTTTCACCATGGAGTTGGAGTTGAAGATTCCATCATACACCTGCTTCAACAAACCCACTGTCATTTAGACAAGGCAGACAGCACTGTGAGTATCATGTTCTTTGATTTTTTCAGTGCATTTAAAACAATTCAGCCACAAACTCCAGGAGACTCAGGTGGAGGCATCAACCATTACCTGACAAACAGACCACAGTTTGTCAGACTGAATGGTCAACTGTCTGATCAAGTAGTCAGCAGCACAGGAGCACCACAGGGGACAGTACTCTCATCATTCCTTTTTACTCTACACCTCTGACTTCCAGCACCAGACAGAGTCCTGTTACCTGCAGAAATACTCAGATGACTCTGCAGTCATTGGGTGCATCAAAGATGGACAAGATGATGAGTACAGAGAGCTGGTGAACAGCTTTGTGGCATGGTGTGGAAACAATCATCTGATCCTGAATGTAAACAAAAGAAAGGAGATGATGTAGATTTTAGAAGAAACAGGAACAAGATGATTCCTGATAAGATCATGGGAGAAGATGTGGAGGTGGTGGAGGAGTATAAACGATGCAAAAGAAGCTGCAAATCTTCTACAAGTCTGATGTGGATAGCGTGATCTCTTATTCCATCATCTGCTGGGTAACAGCATCAGATCTAATGACTTATAAAAGCTCAATAAGTTAATAAAAAGGTCCTCTCTGTTCTAGGAAGTCCTCTGAAACCTCTGGAGATTATTTCACAAAGGAGAATTATTCATAAAGTGAAAAAGATTGCTTGATTGATTTGAAAAGATTTCGAAACAACCAGAGAGTGTGTTCAGTAAAAGGCTTCTCCAGATCTACTGGTACTACTACTGGTAAATAGAAAACAAAAATATGAGTTATTACAACATTTAATTTTCCTTTGGGATAAATAAAGCGTTTTTTAATTGAACTGAATTGAATTGGCAATAACAGAATAGCACTGTGTGCCTGGGTTGTTTGAAAGTTTGATTATTAAATTCTAATGCATACCATCATTTATGTGTTAATGGAAAGCTCTTAAAAAAGAAAGAAACAATCTGATCTGTCTTTCCTGCTATCTCCTTGACTTTATAGTCCTGCTCCACTAATAGATCCTCATGTCCCGTCCACATATTAATGCATTAGATATAATTTTGGATGGTCTTGGAGAGATTCTGGAGTGAAATAAATACACCTCCGATTATATACAATGGAGTGTGGGAGATCCTTGGCTGTTTTGAGAATTAAAAACCTTGTGGAGAGATTGTTATCAGTAAATTTTGGATTATTGCCTCCTTGGGTTTAATGCTACACAGAGGAGCTTGAATGCAGCACCAGAGGGCTATCAAGGGTTTTGGTACCTTGGTTTTTCTCCATAATCATTAGCAAATTTGGATGCCAAGGCTATTACCTTGTTATGCCCCAAAGGGCCTGTCTGCATTTCAAATAGCCGTATTCATTGTAACTGTAGGGATGCAATAATAAGCCTCTGTCTGCAACAAAGTAAAAGAAAAATCATGAGTAATATTCATTTCCTTACCAGTTCAAACCTTCCTTTTCTTTTATATATCTCCAGTTTTGCTGTAAATCAGTTATAATTAAATGACTTAATGGAGACCATACTGTCTTCATGGCCATTAGCCATACAGAGTTTTCACAAAAAAATGTGCACTATTAACATAATAGTCAAGCTTTTATGTTCAACCATATGATAAAAGAGTAAAATTAAAACGGTGGAAATGTAAGGATAAAACATCATCGAGGTGGAGAAACTGATGTTGTGAGCTTTCTACAGGAAAAGGAGCTTGTTGGGGAGCATAGCAATGAATCACAGATTTTGGATTTCCAAAGGATTTCCCAGAATTTTTTTCATTCTTAAAATATATTTGATTAGCAGAGCCAAGAAATTTGTCAAACATTCAGTAACTGGATATTCTGTTTTTTTTAAATGAAGACACAAGAACAACGGAAAAAACTTATGTCAAGAAAATTGTTCATCTCAAATTGCTTTTTATACTTGCAGTACAGCATTACCTTAAACCAACCAAGGTTAACCAGATTAATAATGCGTAGCCCTTGGGTTTAGTTTGACCTATTATTATTCTGGGACTGCTCCCATCAAATCTGTTTCATGGCAAGGAGGGATGAGCAGTGATTTTCAACCTGATAATGCGAAACAACACCTAGAACCCCCCTACCAAATATTTCCTTTAGTAAATCTCATTAACAAATGAAATAGACGCAACCACCATGAGAAATCACAACTTCTCGTTTTAACCTCTTGCTGTTCCTCTTTTAAAATGAAAATGATCTGAGTAAACAGATGTAATAGTGGCAGCTATCCACTGCCATGTTTATTTTAGTTTGGCCGTGGGCTTGGCAGCTGTAAGTCCCGGCTTAAGCCATAATATTGCAATATGATTGGTCGATGATGGCTTTTGGGATGGACTCAATGGAGTTAGGTTAGAGCAGTACAAGATGGTGTCTTGTTTGTTTTTGAACTCACCACTTGCCACTGGGGGCATATAATAACTTGTTTTGGCATAACATTTAAGGCATGATTTGGTAGTTCTGCTGATTTAGTATTTCTATGGTAACAGCCCTTTCCTGTAAAGGAAAACTCGATATATTAATTGTGATAGCATAACATGTTATTAAAAGAGTGACACTTATAGGCCAAATTATCTGACAGAATTTGTCCACTGTTCTTTTAATACATTAACCACAAGACCATTTAAAATAAGGAGCATTTACTGTTATAAACTAATCTACTGTAAATATGAGTACCTACAGCAATCATTGAAGTTCTTTTCTTAAAGTTTTAAATTAAATGTTTTATTTAGTAATGTGTTTCATATCTTAAGTTTTGTGTGTTTCATTCCCTGTACAAAATGTTTTTAAAAAAATGCTCTCTCTTTTTGAATAGAATCTTGACATTAGGTGACCTTTAGTTTTGCTCCTCATACGAAGCTGTGTGAGGCTTCTGCTGCCACTGTGGTGTTAGTTAAGGGTGGCTGGCTGTGAAAATGAGAACAGGATGTACTTAGTGCATGTTGTCTTTTATCCAATCACAGAGAGCTGACACTCAATCTCTGGATTTGGTGCTTTGCTCTCCAATAACGTTTTTGCATTATCATTTATAAAATATAATAGCCCACCAGTTTTCCAAGTTAGGCTTTTGTAGATTCAGGAATACTTGATAAGACAAATACAACTTTTTCATATAATATGCTTTGTATATTTTGTAGTTTTAGTGCTAAAAATAACAATTAGATACCTGAGAAACCTGTTTGTTTGCTCAGCAGAGTGTGTTGTTATATGCCAACCCTGGGCGTTTACCAACCAGTCACATTTTATTATATTTAAAAGTCTGTCTTTTAAAAAATGGGTCCATGTCAAAATTAGAAAGAACATTTGATAATATCTCAAAAAGTCATAGAGCTTGCATCGTAATACTATGTTTGATTAATGGCTGGATTTGACTGAGCTACTCTTATTAATGAATACACGTTGGTGTAAAAGAACCCAATGTGGCTATGGCTGAATATGTCCTCCTGAAAGGGGAATCTGCACCACTATCTTAAGCTTTTTGCAACATCTAATAGCCAGATATATGAGGAACTGAGAGCTGACTTGTCAACAGATGATGGATTGATCAGTGCTCTGTAACATGCTCAAAGATAGTAAGAATTTGTTAAAAATCATCTGCTTTTAACTTCTCCACAGCTTTATTCTTGTGCTGTGTAGTATATTTATTAATTCAAATAAACTGAATTAATTGTCAAAGCTACATATAGTCTTCAATTTGACCAGAGCCATATGATTTCCCTTTTGTAGCCCTTATTCAAACCTAAATGTTTTTTCTAGAGTTTGACCAAACACACTTTTCTGCTCTGAGAGGTGCCTGAGACCTCAAGGACAGAAAAAAAGTATTTAAATCACAGAGAAATGGCAGGAAGCACCAGCCAGAAACTTAAGACAGTTTATTGGGTTCAGTGTGAATATTTCATCCTATTGTTTAAGTGTGATATTGATTATAATTAACTGAATAAATATATCTGATAATTATCATGACATATACTGTATATTTCTTTGAGAACTAAAAATGAAATAATGATCAGTGGTAAGTATTGTATCTCATTTCCATTTATGTATTTCCAAATGGAAGCAACCCATATTTAAATTTGCAAACTTTGCACTACAGTAATGATTTTCCAATACTGATGTGATTTTGATTTTTGCTTTATAAAGGTAAAATGTCTAATTTTCAGTTTGAATTGCTATTGACCTCCGCTTCTGTAAACGATAACTCTTCATGTTTACCAACAGCAAGGCAGGAAAAATGTAATTCATTTTATACAGCTAAGAAAAAAGGAAATGTAATGATAATGAAATAAATAAATAATAATAAACACCCAATAAATAAATCACTGGAAATGTTTTAGAATCAAACTCTGGAGCTGTCACATAAAAAGCTGTATTTATATTGTGTTAATGGAGCGGTTTATGTTTTGCAGATTCAGACACAATTTTGTACATGGTTGAACCCAATAGGCAACCATTTGAAATGGATTTTAATGGAAAATATCATAATGAACAGCATACACAACCATTCTCAGAGTTTTTCAGCAAAAAAATGGAAAACCATATATCCTTTATTGCCCACTAAACAGCTGTGCTGGTTGATTTCAAACATTTCCTATAAAAAACACTTCAAGGTTTGTTAGTTAGAAGAAAACCCCATTCAGGATTTTTAGGATGATTCAGAATGTCAACAAGCATTGTTATGACACTCAAATTAAAAATTGGATAGTGATACCAGGAAAGACACTTGATACTTTTTATTATTGAGGTGAATTATCTCTAATTAAGCAATAATTATCAACGATATAAAAATACATTTTTTTTATGCTTAATTAGATTAAGACAATAAGTAGTGGAAAATTTAGCCCTTTTTAATAAAATATATTACTTAAGAGTGCTACAATTTCAGCAAATTTGAATGGATCGGTTTCTATTGATTTCTGTGTAAATCAGAATCTTTGAACAAGAAAACTTTCAAAACTGATTTCCTCAAAATATCATTTTTAATATCCTCAATAAGGACTGTAGCTGGGGCCAGTGCTTGGAGAGCCGGCACACCCAGGCTGCAGTGTGTATTGCACCTAAATGCATTCACACTGTTAGATCATTGGAGAAAAAATAGGTGATCTTAACCTTTTCTTCTTCTTGTTTCTTTTTTGAGCTCATGCTAGTTGTACTTACAAATTGTGTTTTTTTTTCTACAACCTTACATGGTCAATATTCATATGTCTCAAATGTTTTGTTACCAGAAATATTTAGAACAAAATCTCTTACCTGAAAAAAGTATAAAATGTTCAAACAGTGAAGGGAGAAAAACACTGGGATTCACAAAACAATAAACTGAAGTAACTGTGATAAAATCCCCAAAAAACATTCAAAAATTCACATTTATAAAGTCTGAACAACAAAACAAAACCGGAGGAACCAAAAAAAAAAAGCTGTGATGGATTTTTGAAGGCTTATACAGAAGAAACAGATTAGGAACTGAATAAAGAGATCTTGTGTTAGAAAAATATTGTTCCTTTTCTATGAACCAAGCTCAGAGATATTTGTCTTTGGAGATCATTGTTATGAAACCAGCTGCTGTTTATGAACAGAGGCACTTTGGATAGTACTTCAATGAAATCTCCTGGGTCCTAATTGAAATGCTGGTTTAAATAGAGCAGGCACTGACTGACCTTCCTCTCAGCACTTGAAGCTATGTGCAAATGTCTTTGAAATGATCTGTTTGACAAAAGGCAGATGCTAAGTGACTCAGATAATGTTGATACCAGCTCTAGCATAGTCACTGCCCTTGACATCTCTGTATGCTGACTGAATGTAAAAAATAACAAATACCCTGGAGCTTCGGGCTTCGCTGATTTATTGATATGTAGATCAGGATTCTCTGTTCTGAAGCAAATGGTTCACTATCTTATTTAGAGCTGGTGATAGCCTTTAAAATGTTTCTATATGTCTTTTCTCTTCAAAATACATTCATTATCAGTTCCATTGATACATTTATTTCAGACTCGCATGAAATAAAGAAAATTGCAGGTGATAAAACAGACGTACACAGCAACCAAAACAACAAACCACAAGGCTCATTATAATTATGTCAGTCCTCATACCTTATTGTAAGCTGAAAAGGGGGTGGAAAACAGAAAAGCTTATCCAAGTTCCAGCCCCTCATGCAATACAATACAGAATGTGTACACAATATCCAAAACAAAGAAAGACAGAGACAGGCCCAAACAGACAATCTCCAACCCAAAACACCTCTCCTCAATACAAAGTATTAACTGTAAC
Source organism: Jordanella pulchra (assembly GCA_034780135.1). Classification (NCBI taxonomy): domain Eukaryota; kingdom Metazoa; phylum Chordata; class Actinopteri; order Cyprinodontiformes; family Cyprinodontidae; genus Jordanella; species Jordanella pulchra. The sequence goes on along the minus strand of JAUZNJ010029170.1, from coordinate 918 downwards.
ACAAACAAATGATTACATTATGTAAATATTGAATGTAATACTGTAAACTAACTAACAATGTACAATCTCTCTCTCTATATATATATATATATATATACACTTTACGGATGAAGTGGGAGAAGTATGTGTATATCTCTCTCTCTATAGAGAGAGGTATGTGTATATCTATACACATACTTCTCCCACTTCATCCGTTAGGGTCACGGTTGGGCCAGTGCCTATCTCCAGCACACTATGGGCGTAAGGCGGGGTACACCCAGGACACCAGTCTGTCGCAGGGCAACACACATAGAGGTACAACCATGCGCACACACACTCACACTTGCCACTTCTGCAGGAGGAAGCTGGAGTACCTGAAAAGAACCGACGCATGCACAGGGAGAACACACAAACATACAAACTCCATGCAGAAAGACCCCAGGCCGGGATTGAACCCAGAACCTTCTTGTTGCAAGGTAACACCGCTAACCACTGCTCTACCGTACAGAGCATAGATCAACAGTTATGGGATGGACAGTTTCATAATATTTTCATACGATATTTTCTCTAGATACTACCAGATATCAGCAGAAAAAAACATTAATTCACTATTTATAACTCTACATATTACTGTTGTGTTCACTTACCACCCACCCAGGGTATGGCTTAAAGTGTTGTGATATTTTAATATATTTACTGGGGTGGTAAATATGTTATTTACTCAAATATTGGTATTTACTGTCATATGTTTGTTATAAACACACGCTCTACTGGGTGTCTAGCTCTCCTCTCTGTTTTGCAGCAGTTCACTTCTGAAATGTCAACCATCATGACTTAGCCTTGGTCTTCAGAAGATCTGGCTCTGTCATGATGGGTTAAGGGCTCAAACCCATATGCAGAACACCACACGGAAACAGGGAAAAAGTTCAACAAGTTTAT
>JAUZNJ010029169.1:0-15593 GCA_034780135.1 Jordanella pulchra | reverse complement strand
CCTTAAAAGATCTGCTGGTTCGCCTACCTGATCAGCCAAGGACGAAGTCCTCCTCCCTGCGCTCAGTTCGCTGGCGCATTGGCCGGCCCGCCGAGCCTCATAGCCGGTTCCCCGTGTCCAAAGAAGGTCAGTACCAACATTCGGCAATCTGTCTCAGTTCAACACATTTTAAGCACTTATTGTCGAAGTCATTACCTTCACTAATTAAAGAAATAGGTCTCAATTGGAATACACAGCAAATGAAAGTTGGAGATTCCCAGCCTGAGTTTCTCCGTGTAGTGGCTAGCTTTTTCCATTCCTTACACATTCACAGTGCAGTCATTTCTGTTCCACAGAAAGAAAAGTTTGAAATCTTCTGGTTTGCACCCTGGTCACTTTCTGAAACAAAGGACACACTTCAAAAAGTTACAAGAGACACTTTCCATACTCAATGTACGTAGCCATTTTGTATAGTAGTGTTGAAGGGTTCATTTTGTCATAAATAAAAACAACATAATTATACAATTTAAAAAGGAAGAAAATATTCACAATTATTAAAAACTACTTTAATTGATTTTAAATAAAAGATGTTAATAAATCTTGCTTTGCTTACACAGGAAGTGCAACCTTTGTTAAAGCACTTATGGAGTCTTTAGGATCATATGTGGGATCCCGTAGGCTTGGTATGTCCATGGTAGAGCTGCACTCCAAGGGGTCTTCACTCTCCTCCAGCTTCTTTATAGCTGTCATCTCTTCCTCAGTGGTACATAACGGGTGTCGTTTATCTGGTGTAGAGGTCAAGAAATCATGTTTTTGCACAGATGTAGTATCTGTGTTGATACCAACATCAAAACACTTGGGGTCACTTGTGTGCCTGTGAGCAGAGCACATTAAAATACGATTACCTTTACAAATGGACATGTTATCATGTAAGTTTTCAGTTTGTCTCTTTTGTTTTTTTACTAACCTATATTTTGGACGTTTGGTTGGAGGGTTTTGAGGGAAGACTGTGTCCCAACGGAGCACATTAGGGGCTTTGTTTGACACCGCGCATCAACAAATGATGACCCCTGCGTCAAAACAAAAGACATATGATTTTTGTGGGCTATTTTTTTAAAAAAGAAAACAGATATTTTACTCCAGATGTGCTCTTGAAAACACAACAGCACAACAAACTCACCAATCTTAATAGTAACAATGCTGTAAAGCCTATCATACAAAATAAAACAAAAAAATGACTAAGCGAAATGAAACTTTGACAAACTAGTAGGATAAGCTTACAGACAAAATAATACACCTAACAAGCTTAGAAAACGGTCATATGAAATAACAAGTTTATGCAATGTAAATCAAATACTTCATATTCAACGTCTGGATGTGCTGTAGTCCTTATTGTTTAACGGACTGTTCTTCAACCTTCTAAAAAACATTAGATAGTACGCAGAGATCAAAATAGTACCACAGTTTAAAGAACAGACAAGTAAACAGGTAGCTCAATGATAATGCTATAAAACCCCTAGCAAGGGGTATATCAATGCATATCAATGCTGAAATAAAACAAAGGTTAGACATTCTATCTTTATCCACAGCTTATTTGAACAAAGTGCCCATCGTCCTCATATGTTGAGGGAACAAGTCTATCAATAAGCCAGAGCCTTTCACCGATACCGTCTTGGTACTGGCTGAGATTTAAGAAGCACTCAATCTTGCCCAGAGACTTGACTTATTAAGACTTATTAACTCGAAAAATAAAATTTAACAAAACAGTCCTGAAGGTAGGCAGTGTAATGACTTGTGTTGGTTTATGCACCTAATAACACAGCATTTAGGCTTGTCCTCGGCATCTTTTGGCATGGAAACACTTGGACTACAAATACTAAGTGGGGAGTAAACATGGCAGATTGGCAAAGCTGCTTAGAATAAAGTTTATTTAGACTTTCTGCAGTAGGGAGGGTGACCTCATACATAAGAAAATTTCATAGACAAGGTAAAAATTCAAAATTGAGGGTAGAATCTTTACCCAAACATTTTGCAAAAATATCTTAGCTTCACTTGAAGGCATTAATTTGCAATTTTCTGCTCTCCCAGAGGCTCCACATACACATTAGCCTGTAATTAAAGGTTGAAAAAGTGTATTTTGCATGATATGTCCCATTTAATCCTTTCAGTTGGAGAAAGAGGAGAAGTGGAAAGGCCTCCGCCTATCGTTGAGACTATCGTTGTGATAGAAACAGAAGGATACTTAAAAAATAAGAACAGAGTTTGAGACAGTAAAGGTGTGAAGACAATAAAAGAGGAACAGGTACAACAGAAGGAGTTAATCCCATGGTAGCATCACATAACATCACTAAGTAGAGTCACTTTGTTTGCAGAACAGTCACGGGGATTTCAGAGTAGTACATGAGGTTAAGTAAAACATGACAGTAAACTAATGTTCCTATTGGCTAGAAATAAAGTACTCACACCCTGATGAAGATGCCAAAATGCTGGACTGGTTAAAAGAGAGAACAGACAGAAGCAGTGGGTTGGGGAGTATGATATATATCATTAAGTCCTTCCACAAGTTGCTTAGTTGTTAGTCAAGTAAGAAGGAGAGAAGATAAAACAGGGTTGGTTTCAGCAGCAAGAAAGGAGAAATCTACCAGTAATTTCATATTAGGTAGAAAAACATGTCTGTTTCTCAATATGGGTTAGAACCCTTTTCAGTACAGTCTTAGAATGGTGTAATGATTGGTTTATGGATTTTTTAATCCTCCTGAAATTTTGCTGCATTAGTCCCCTGCAAGAGCCTACCAATAAACCCTTTCAAAATGTATATAGGAGTGTGGACAATATATTTTTGAGTCACATTTGTATCAGCATGTTCTTCAGTGGTGTAAAATACATAGATGAGCATGGTTCTTATGTATCCCTGGAGATTTTAGTAGGTTTCCTGTAGCCAAACCTTTTAAAACAACATTAATAGGACTATTCTAATCACCAAATAGCAAAATAAAAGGCAATAATTGTACATGGTATAGAGTTTAATTCAAGCTATGGTGAGTAATCACAGTTTAGTTTTGAATCTTCAAACTGAATTAAATACCTCTGTATGATATACATTTTTAAATGGTTTTAAGTGATTAAGCATCTAAAGTTTTAGGACAAGGTGAAGAAATTCAAATGGTCCTTTTGTGATTTGGAGGTCAAATCAAATTTTTGATAGATTCAAATGCTGGATACAATAACTGGGAATCGATTTCTCAGAGCTAAATGGTAGCCCAACAGTTTTGCTTTTACAAGCAGACCATTATGACTCTGTCATAGGTTTCCACTTGTATATGAAACTTTATTGAACTGGACACAGAGACGGAAAGGTAGGTGAGAAAGAAAAAGAGGACAAGAACTAAGGGCAGAGACAAAGAGAGGGAGACAGGAAAAAGAGCATGAAAAGAGAAAAAACTAAAAAAAACCAGCAAAAAAACACACAATACAGAAGATATACAGTTACTTCTAGGAGTTTGCTTGCACACCTGTATGAAACAGAGAAAGAAAAGAGAGAACATAATAGCAAAAAGACAACAGAAAACCGAGGTAAATATCAAACAAAGCTTTAAAAGCAGCAGGTATCCCTTAGATATCCATGTATGAGGAAGCCAAAATGTATTGTGATTATGCAATATTATTCAGGGTGGTATACATCTGTGGCTTCAGCTTAGTGTTTAGTATCAGTGTGTATCCGTGAACACCTGAAATCAAGTTCCATGGTGTGTATTCATGGGCATTCTCGTGTATAAAGGATTTACAATACATCTTTAGAAGAAAAATGTTCTTAATAACAGGTGTGGGCAGTCCCAGACTGACCCTACAAGCCTCCAATATCCAAAGGCACCCCAGCCCCTGGCAGACATTACTCTGAGGGGCCAAACCCCTTAGAGGTAAAGTCCCTGAAAAGCCCAGGTGTCCAAGGTCCAGGGTTGCACAAACTGCACATACTGACAAAACATCTATTGACCAACAGGGTGCCAGAGAGGTAACTAACATTGTGTAATGTGACATGCATCTGACCTGCAAAGAAAAGTTTTGCCTACAAAGGTGCTGTTGGTAGCTTTAGAAGTGTATGATAATAGTGTTAGTTGGGTATGAGGTATGCTTTGGTCATTTTTGCAATGTATGCTTTACCTTTTGGATCTAAAACACTAATTTACAACTATAGCAGATACTGGAAACTCAGTTCAACATTTTTAAAACACAAATATATGTTATGTTAAATTAATTTAAAAAAATCACATTGTAAATAAGACTTAAAATTCCAAAAGCAAAGCGATGAATAATTTTCTGTTGTAAACTTCCCTCTGATTTATTCTGTATCTGCAATAAATAATTGTATGTCCCGTGCATGTAAAAGAATAGCATTAAGGTTGTTAAAAGGTTGACAAGTGAATCCTAAACAATCTTTAAATTTGAAACATAAATCACTGTCTCTATATGCAGGGAGCTATTTCTAACAAGGACCTAAAAAATGTTCTTACCTTTGGGAGAATTTTTGCTAACCCTTATCAAAGTTTTTACCTCTGGATCTTTTGCCAACCGCCGATTTTGCATTTAAGGGTTAAGAAAGTTGGTAATACTTATCCCTCTTGTTCGACTCAATAAAACTCAGATTTTGCTTTGATTATTCAATGGAAAATATTTAGACAAAATATTACTTTTCCAGATATATTTTAAAAGGTTGCTAAAAGCATTTTTTCAAAACTTCTTAAGAGATCATGACGAGCTGAAAATCTATTTGTTAATTATACAAATAGTTCAAGCACACTTTATTTTCTGTAAAGGTTACCTAAATATTACTTTCTTTAGTCATTTTGCAGTGTTATAAAAATGTATAGAAAGGCCTAGGCATGTGTACTAATTACTTATGTGGGTCTGCTATTTTTTTCTTAGTGTTGATTTGACTCATACATAAAATCTATTTATTGTATGTGTCTGCCTCGTTTACACCTCAACATGTCCTGGGGCATGTTGGCACTTTCTCGCTTGGCAGTCACAGAGATGATAATGAGAGATTAAGGATCTGAGGGTACATCAACTACAACCAGCAAAGTGATGTGCAAAGCACATCTGGTAAAGACATAGGTTAGCAAACAAACTTGGTGAAAGGTCTTTGCACGACAAAAACCTCTCATCAGTTTCTGCAGGCAAGTGTGGAATTTTTTCACAAGATCCTACTTTACTAGATGTTTCTCCCTCTCTAATACTAACAACTCTCTCAAGAAGCTCACTCCTGCAGGTGTCAGAGGGAGGCAGAGCAGCGCAGCCATCAGTGAGAAATATGGGCTGTAAGCCGGAGCTGTAGCACCATTACCGCCAGCGTCTTACTGCTGCTTTCATCTGTTAGCTCTATCTCAATGGTCATCTGGGGAACCCGGCGGCCACGCTGCCATCAAATTGGAGCAGAGAATGAAGGAAGGAGGAAACAAAGGCCATTATACAAGATGTGTTGGTGTGTGTGCTGGTGTGGGCTCAGGTATTGGACCTGGAGTGAGAAATGTAGTCCAAAGTGAATGTGTTTCTTCACACACGGGTGTGCACATGCCTTTTTCTCCAGTATGTGCATTGGTAAAAATGAATGAAAAAGGCAGCATGAGAAACCAAAAGCCAGCTTTGTCTACAAGAGGTCATGTTTCTGCATTCTACAAAGCTCAGTAGAACACTTTTTACCATGTTCCACAGTTCCCTACAGGCCAGCAAAGGCATATGGCCAGCAATAGAGCATGGCCTTCTAATTCTAAGGAGTACAGCATGAAGACAAGTTATTCATGCTGTTGTCTTTGTGTACAGTAGCTGTATTGGCTTTTGTGTTGGTCATTATATGTAGGAGCATTATCATTTTAAAATGTTTCAACTTTTTCACATGTTCTTACATTTAAACCACAAGTTTTTCTTTTTGAAAATCCATGCAATGAGAAGGAAATAAAGCAAAACGCCTTTTTAAAAAGAGACCTTCAAGACTTCTCTGAAGGAACGTTTATTTCCCTCTTGGAAAAACCCAGTTAAAGGATGTAAACCCTACGGGAAAACCTCTATCAAGCCCATATCAAAGAGGTTTCTAGAATTTTCTTTTTTCATCTCCAGAATATTGCAAAAATTAGAAATATCCTGCCCAGGGGTGATGCTGAGAAACTAGTCCATGCTTTTGTTACTTCATGGTTGGACTGCTGCAATTCTTTACTATCAGGAAATCCACATTCTGTAGTTAAAAGCCTTCAACTTATTTAAAATACTGCAGCCAGAGTTCTGATGAAGATGAAAAAGAGAGATCATATTTCTCCTATTTTAGTTTTCATCATTGCCTTCCTGTTAAATCTAGAATAAAATTTAAAATACTCCTCATATATAAAGCCTTAAATTGCCAAACTCCATCTTATATCAGGGATCTGGTTGATCCCTGTTCCTGAAAGAGCACTTTGCTCTCAATCTAGTGGTTCCTAGAATGTCTAAAACTAGAATGGGAGGCAGATGTTTTTATTATCAGGCTCCTCTCCTATGGGACCAACTACCAGTTTTAGTCCATGAGGCAGACACACTGTCTACTTTTAAGTCTAGGCTTAAAACTTTCTATTTCGAAAAGGCTTATGGTTTAGATTATCTTTTAACTATCTCTCCAGTTATGCTACTGCAGTCTTAGACTGCTGGAGGACATGTGGAACACTTTTCATCATTCTGCTTCATTCTTTCTCTATTGTTCTACTCTGCAACATTTGTTAGTTTCACCCATAACTTTATACTCTCTCTGCTTTTTTTTCCATCAAAATAGTTTCCTCTGGTCTGTTTCTGTTTGGCTGTGGCACTATCCCATATAAAAATATCAGATGCACTGCTGCCATCATTACCTTTGTTTATATATTTTGGAGCTTGGCCTGTTTTTCAGTGTTGTCCTGTTTCTCTTACCTTAAATAACTGTATGTGCTCTCTTTCATCTGCTGGAATGGGAGCTGGCTTGAAGCTTGTCTGCCTGGCTGTGTCTTTCCTGGATGGGGCCGCCTGTGGAGCTGGATGACAGTTACCTTTTACTTCTCTGCTTCTTTCTGCATGTCTGTTTCTGTCTCATTGAACCCCCAGTCGGCCTCAGCAGATGGCCGCTCACACTGAACTTAGTTCTGTTAGAGGTTTCTTCCTGTTGAACAGGAATTTTCCTCTCCACATACATGCTTGATTTGAGGAATTGCCGAAGAGTCAATGCAAACAGCTGGTTTTCGTCAGATATAAAATTTTGAACCAATCTGACTGCATGATCTGGATGAATTGTCTCTGTAAAGAACCTTGAGATGACGTGTTGTGAATTGGCGCTGTGTAAATAAACTGAATTGAGTTGAAACATTGAACAAAGAGAGATTGTTTTAATTTCTGTAAAACATTTCCACATGGTCCTTAACAGTACATTGTTTTGCAAATATTTATATTGAAAAAAAGGTTTAAACATAATGACCACAATAAAGCCTAAACGTTGGCTAGTTACTTTCCTTGTTGAAAAAAGGTTTGTTGCTCCATATGTTTTTTAAAAGTTTAGAATCTATCACAAATAGAGGAAAAAATAGAAATAAATCTATAAAATTGCTGCCAGTCCTAGGCTTTTATTTTTGAACACACAAAAGAATGCAGACAGAAAATATTTGTAGTATTTTTTTTATGTTGTACTTGTGTGAGGTAATGTAAAAACTGCAAATAAAGCTTGCAGTTTGGTAATTAAAATTGTTTTGAAAGCAAGATCAGAAAAACATTTACAGGATTTCAGTTTCTGTATTCCAACAGGCTGATGTCTTATTCATTCTGTCTCTTTTGCTGTTTGTTTCTTACCAAATATGAGCACATTTCTTTTATTTTAGCATGTTTTATTTGTACAATTTAGAGTAAATAAGGTGTTTAAATCAGTTTCCAGTTACTGCACCTTGTACTTAAACAATGTTCCAATTACTTTGGAGACAGGAGCTGCATTTAACCGTTATTTATTACTTAGAAACTGATATTCATAAAGGACCCGCTGCTGTGAGAGATGTATATGTGTATGTATAGTTGGTGTGAGGATTGCATCAATATAAGAAGTTGTGAGCCCAAGGAGAAGGCACATAAAGAAGAGTAATGGTTTTATCTCCCAGTGTTACTGTCTGTAAAGCAGCACCCATGTGTGTGAGACCTTTTAGTGCTGACACAAGCCTCAACGCTTTTAAGGTCGGGTAAGAAGATATTATTTTTCTGATGTATGGCTGCAAGCACAAACACTCCCATGCAAATGATGACAGAGATAATAATGACTGCTATGGCTGCTCATGAAACCACATGTTCGTCTCCAACCAAGTTTGTCTAGACATGGGTTAGGAGGTGTGTAATAAGCACTTGATGCTCCATTTACAATTCTAAGCACAGGCAGCCATCTATATGAGCCCCTCGAGGGTTAACTCATATTCGAAACCATTTAGTTGTGATTGATGTGGCACTCAGGATACGCCCACACAAGGCTGAGGTCGTCTGCTGTGCCTTGAGAGGTGGTGGGTACCTGAGACCTATGTCAGTTTTGATAGGACAAGAACAGGTAGGGAAACATTTATTTTAAGTCTCTCCTCTTATTGTTCCTTCAGTTTGAATGTATAATTAAGAATGCTCAATGTCTTGCAAAAATGTGTTTTCTTCCTTTTTTTTTAAATGTCAGTCATAACACAAATAGTGACATAATTAATTAATAGAATTCTGAAAATTGCATTGTGCATTTTAATAATATTTCTAGGTAAAATACATTGCAACAAATAATTCTTTGAAGGCCTCATTTTAAGAATTTTTTTTTACTCAGCATGCCATTGTGTGACAAATTGACTTTTTTCTGCTTTACCAAAAATGCTTGTGTAATGCTGCTTGGATGAAGTCCCTGTTTCTCTCCCCTTTAGTTTTGCACCCTGGCAGTAGAACAGCACCAAAAGGACAGCAAACAAAGAAAACGTGCATAAACCAGCACATTATCACTCCCTCAGAGGCTGTTGTGAAAGCAACGTGTGCCTGAATATAACAACTCTGTTTAGCTAGCTAAGAACTGTTTGATCAGGAATGGTTAAAGACTAAAACTGCCCCATTTTTTTTAAGTACTGCTAGTATATCTTGGTTATAGGTGCTTTAAAACGAGTAGAAAATAAAGGACTAAGTAGTAAGTATACTGTAATACAGATTATTTTATCTTCTTCAAGGGTTGCCAATTAAAAAGGAAAACCTTCAATCTGATTTATTGGTGTGGATCCACAAAGGAATACTTTATTAATTCCTGAGCAGAGAGGAAGACATTTTTTTTTATTATTTTGATTCATCATTGAGATGTTTTGGCTGCCAGTGTGTCTCTGTCCATGGTTCTGAAAGATGAAAGTCTATGTGTCTTCAACCCAATTTATCATTAATTACAATATGGATGTACGACCAATGCATGATCAAAAAGAAAAAACAAGCTAAAGGAAATATTTACTTTTATTTTACCACAGACTATTGATCTACAGTATATAGTAAAATGAGAAAAAAAATCTTTAAATGGACTAACAAGTGACAATTAATGGGGACATAATTACTTAATGTTATAACCTGTAATCCTTTTTTTTTCAGATGAAACTGAATAAGAACCATGAGACAGGTGATGAAAATCCATGGAGAAAACTTTCGTTCAGATGTTTGTTAGTCAGTGGTAAAAGGGAGCATCTACAAATGCTTCTGAATATGTTATAAAAGATACCCAGAAACGCCCAGATTCTCTTTGGAAAGAGAGATCAGTTGTGCAATTCCACTGTCCCCCTCATACATATAAAAACTGTGTATAAACAGTGTTCTGTCAGATAGGCACAAAAACAATAGGTCTCTAATAGCATATTTTCTGTTCATATGCCTTTGGGAAAATGTATATTCTGTTGTCAGATAGAAGCATAGTGACACAAAAGTGCAATAAAATTTAGAGCAACCTTTTCTGCTTTTAAAACCAAATATCTACCATGTAAATCAAGACATTAAAAAGAAAACACCAACAAGCTATATTCTAACACCATTGCATCATTGGCTTTGCTGCAGAAGAGGTTGGTGCTGGTTCTCTGAAGGATAGAAATAGCTCCAGAATTGGCACTGGTATAAAAAAAGTAATTTGACTAACAGTCAGAATATATACTTTTTTGCAAAAAAACGAAAAAGTTTACTGACACATAATGACTGTCATCTCCTTACTCAAAATTACTTCCCAATCCTTACTTCTTTCCCTTTGAATCTTGCTTTCTCTTTTGTTGTTCTCTTGATAAATGTTACATATACCATAAATTTTTTAGTGCCACATGCAGATTTGATGGAGGTGCCACCATCCCACTGTGTTTTTTTAGAATTCAGTCCTTGTATCTGAGCATGATTGTGGATAGTGCCAAGTGTAGTTTATCCCCTTGTGCTTTCCACATAAAAGATGATCTGAGGACAGACCATCTACTTTTGTTCAGTTAAAATTCTTTCCAAAGTAGGCTAACCATCAGACCTTATGTGCGATAATAACTAAAAGTAAAACTAATCAAAAATAAGAAAAGTAGGATTTTAAATGTAATTTCTTTCACGACTTTTTATTACTTAATAATTCTTTAGAAAAAGAGAGACAAGAAAAAATACTTTTTTTAAACTCACATGTGTTTCTACTTTAGCCCAATAAGAAAGGATGTTTTGATATTTGTAGAACTGCTTTGGAAAAAATAGGTGACTTTTTAAAAAAATTTTCTAGTATTTTGATAAGTGTTGATTTTGCAGCCACACGTGCATATGTCTGTGCATATGTAAACAAGTTGTACATATTTATATATACATTTATGTATGTGTTATTATTATTTTCTGTTGGAAATAAATAATTAAAAAATAAAAAAAAATGATAGTATTAAGTGAAATGAACAACTTCATAAAATAAAGAAATTAACACACACTATTTGCTTAGCTTACCTAAGTGTCACTTTTTAAACAACACAGGTATATTTAAAGAATGAAATTGTGACGAAAAATGCAAAAGCTAGGCTACCTTGGCATCCAACATCATAATTAAAGAAAAAGTAGAAACTCTATTACTGAACATATCCATAGCTCACATGGTGTTTATTTTGATATTTTGTTCATTTTGATCATCATTACTTTAGCTAAATAGAAACTCAAAGTACAATCCTTGAGAAAATTTGAATGTGCATGAGAGCAATTTAAATATAAGTATTTTTGATAGAACAAAATCTACACTATCACTATCATGGGCAAGATGGCTGAGTAAATAGTTATCCAGCACAAAGTCACTAACCCCCCAGAAGGAGGCTTAGCCACTTAACGTATACCCAAGGAGATGGTTATGGCTGTTCTCAGAATAATTTAACCAACCATATCAATGGAAAGTTGAGTGGAAAGAAAAAGTATGCTAAGAAAAGTTGTTAAAAGAAGCAAACGCTGTGCTAAAGTATCAACACTGAGTGCAACAACCCTGAAATGGAGACTTTCCACAAGATATTATGAGCTAAGCAAACATTATGGGATGTTGCCTAGTTCTCTAAAGTCCCCTTTTTGAGGACCCAGCATCATGATTATGCAGTCTTTCGGAAGGTTAAAGCCCCTGCCTAATTTTTCTATGTTTGCTAGAGATGCTGATGTTTTTTTTTTACAGCAGGATTTGCTTGGCACTTGCCAAAAAGTACCAATGCCCACTCTATTTATTGCCTTTTGAAGTGGTGAGTCAGGACAAAAATATTTCCTAGTTACAAATAGATTTTAGAACATTTAGCACAATAATATAGGGGTTTGTTTAAATTTTACTTCATAAGATGAAATATAGCAGGTAACAAAACAAAAATTCACAGACTTTAACCATGAACCAACACTTAAGACATAATTGTAAAGGTTCTCTGTCATCTAGGCCATGGTCAAGCTTGGAAAGTTTAGTTTAGGCAGCTTGATGTTAAGTTTTCTAGAAGATGTTTCACCTCTAATCGAAGAGGCTTCTTCAGTTCTATTTGATGCTGGGGAGTACTGAGATATATATACTGTAGGTGTGCTTGAAAAGTTAACCTGCCTAAACTTAACTTTCCAAGCTCCACACTGGAGACAGAAGAAGGAAATGTGTAAATGATTATTATTTCCATCTGATCAGTATCTAATCCATTTAGAAGACCTTGCAATGTGAGGTTAAAACTGTTCTTAAAATATGACAACTTTTAGCCTCACGAAGCCTTTTAAATCTTATGACGTGGTTAGTTTCACTCACAATCTTAGCCATTAGTCAGTGTTAGCTGGGTTAAGCGTTTATTCCTTTCTTTCACCGAAAATCACACGAGTTGTGAGAAATATATCTATCTGCTCTTGCAGAATATCCTTAAACAGTCGGATCCTGGTTCATCTCCAAAATGCTGTCCATGCTCTGTAACACATATATTTATTTTCATTTAGATATTATTTTAGTTTTATTCTAGACGATATATCATGTTAGATCTCCCGAATACATTTCTATCAGTACATTATAAAAGTCATAATTTACACTGTCTGTCTGACGAGTTTCCAAATCTTGTCCGACAACAATGTTTGCACCGCAATCATTATAAAAGAGATAGAGAAAATTGTTTTTTCTGGATTTTCAAGTAAACATTGATTGTTCTCCAGCTTTGAAAAAGTCTGTATCTTAAACCTTAAAGATCACGGCATCATCGACCACTTAACTGGCCAAACCTAAACCCTAAAGATTAAATTTAGCTCTGGAGGAACATAAGAGACACCTCAACGGAGGAGCTTCAGGCTGCTAAATAAAGCAACCTATGCTTCTTTAAAACCTCAACAGGACCTCAGATTCATTCCCTCTGCGAAAAGCACTGATGCAGTTATTCATGCTAAAGGAGCCCCGATCAAATACAAAATGCTAATTCTTTAGTTACTTTTCCTTAAACATAATTTTCCGATATTATTATTATTATTGTTATTTAAATTAATGTAGTTGCACCTGCTAATGATACAGGTGTGGTAGTCTAATATACAGGCTAAGAATGAACTTGACCTGGATTAATCAAAATGTGACAAAACCCCTTTAACAAGCTTGAAGTTTGATTTCTCCTGTCAGGAAATCTGGTCCACACCGATGTCAAAGCGCGCGCACACACACACACACACACACACAAACAGGTGTCGCCTTCCAGTAGCCTGGTGTGATGGATCCACAGCTGCGCCCACCGCGTTTTTTTTTTTTTTTTTTTTTTTTTGGCGTGTGCTCCGCTTCTGCTGACGTCAGGAGCGGCGCGGCGCGTTGAGGAGTTGAAATAGGGCAGAGCAGAAAGCAGAGCACTGAGAGGAAACCAGCCGCGCAGAGCCGAAGGATGGCCCGCTGCTGCTGCTGCTTCTGCTGAGAGTTGGGGACGCACTACCCGCCACTATTAGCTATCAACACAGCTGCGCCACCAGCCCATAATTATCCCGATCCACACAAAAATCCTTTGGGACTACAAAGAGCACTGTTCGGACAACTCGCTGCGTGGAATCTTTTTTTTTTTTCTATTTGTGCTCTTTGCTCAGAGGACCACAGGTAAGGTGGCACTTTGCTTACATGTATTAATAATCTACAAGTTTTAATGGTTAATTGAGTTCGTGCATATTTTAATTTGAGTAAATGGCTGATATGTCTTTATGTTCCAATAGTTTAACTCAAAACAGGGATCGTAGAAATCATAACTGGAAAAAAATGCAGCTTTCATAGCGCAGGGGGTGTGAATGACAGTCACTGACTGTGTTAAACAAGATTGCTTGGTACGTCTGTTGCCAAACGATGTGCTATAAATCACGCGGTATAAGAGTACATCTAGAATAAAGCACAAATGAAGAGCTTCAGCTCTAATGATTTCACCATGAGGAACGCATATGTAGTCAATCTCTGGCTGGACAATCTCGCATAGATTCCCGATCTTAACATCCAGTCTATACCTCCCACTCAGATCACCAGACTTGATGTTGGTAAGACTTCATCGATTTACAATGAATACCTTTAGGAGACATGCAGTTAAAAAGGGAAATAAAATTACTCTTTAGAGTCGAAAAGAGGAGAAAGATCCTTATATCAGATTTTGTTAAATCAGCTCCTTCTGTTAAGAAATTTCTTCAAGTGTCACAAGAGAGGCCGGCCAAGCAGCAGTAAAGCTTCCGTGACGGCCAGTGGAGTGGGAAATGAGGACTGCTTAACGCGCACCCCTGTCATGAGACGCGGTGTATGTTACTGAAAACCCAGCCGATCTCGACAGGATGTCCCCTCTCTGCATCCAGACAGCCTGCAAAATGAATAATTTGACTAAAAAAAGGCATTTAAATGATAACATTTATTACAGTAATCAACAGAGACAAATGCATGTTTGTATAAACAGAAAAAAGCACGTGCGAGCACATGCAGGTGTCAAGATCACTATCTGTTTGTCACTGAATTAGAATATCATTAGCTGTAGCACTCTAGTTTATAATTTCCTTCAACATCCCGCCTTATTTTGGCTGTGATCGTTCTTTTCACTGTGAAACAAGCACATGTTTTAGAATGCATATATGCTGACTCAGTGGAGACCGAAGGAAGAAGGAAAACAACAGCATCAAAGCTGCAGGAGAATTTGCGATGAAACCACTTCTAATCACCAGTGATTAAACAAGCCATGCCCCCAGGGTCGCCTAGAGAAATAATGATGTCAACCAGAATAGTGACTCAGCCTGGCATACTGTAGCTCGCAATCTGCTGCTTGACTTATTAGCTGCCTTCCAGAGAGTCATTACAGTGAGTCCGGCAGATTGTGTCTGGTTGTTGCTTCAGAGACGGGCTTAATAGTGGGATGACTCAGACACAAAAACACATGCATGCTCCTAAACAAATCCTCACCAAAACATTTCCAGTCATTAGAGCGGAATTAGGCTTCCGAGTGCTCCACTGATAACCAATTAAACCAGAAGCGGCTTAGAGAGGCATATGTGCATGAGAATAACTTATGTTATACTCGGTAAATGTATGGTGGTAGATACCTATTCTGCCACTGTTGTGTTAGGAAAGCTTTGGAGGCTTCTACAGGTTTTTCCCTGATATGCTATTCTTAGTCTGGCAACCAATTTATCCAGGTCTCTAGACTGCATTTAAATTCATCCTCATAAGCATGTAATTGACCTTTTGAGTGGTGCTGACAAAATAAATGCTGCAGTGAGCTTTCCTACCTCAAAAAATTACTACATTGTGTCAATACCGCTGTTGTTTTGTCATTGTTAATGGCCAATTTGATTTCTGATTGCTTTGATTGGGGCTGCTTGCAGAGTGAGGATGAGCAGATTGTTTGTACAAAACAAAACAATAGTGAAAAAGCTAATGAATTAGCCTCGCCTCCTATATTTAGTATCAGTATATTAATGGATTAAATATGACTGAATCAATGATTCAGCTCAGCTGTTATAAGGCTGTAGATGGTTTTGTTGCTCAAGGATATTTGAGACTTTTTTTGACAGGTGGACAAGTTGTATTCGTGAAAGTCAGCATAATATAAAAATAAACTTATAATGCTTAATGGATGATAAGTTTGCATGATGCATTTTGGATGCTTTTAGTTTTAGTCATATAT
>JAUZNJ010029168.1:0-15593 GCA_034780135.1 Jordanella pulchra | reverse complement strand
GGAAGCGCAATTCTTACGGTTTAATATGCAAAAAAAATAATTGCTCTACCTTACGTGGTTCGAATTCTACCGGCATTGAAAAACATGTAAGCATTTGGGAGCGCGGGCGCTCCCGTCGTCCGTAAAGGGTTAACAAGTCAAACTCATCACATATAAATTTGGAAGAAAGATTGTTGATTTTGATATTAAAATTGAGTTATAAAAAAGACAGCAACATAAATTTATAGATTCTTTAACTGTGTAGATTAATTTTTAAAAAATATGTATATTTAATGATATAAAGACTAAATCCATAAATTAAACATTTCATAAACAGACATTTTCACAATGATGCCCGTAATGCTGCAGTTATATTAACTGGTGCTACAGTGGGATTCCCTAGTTATCTTCATGTGGGTGGCAAATCAGTCAGTCAATGCTTCACTTCTATACAAAGCAGCCTCTGTGTCTGTGCATTCATGTCTAACGGGTCAATAGTAGAAATGGAGGGTGTTTGACTCTAAATGGCAGGGCCAACTAAGAATGAAACTAAAAACTGAATGACTGCTAAACAAATGTGTTTGTGTCTGTGTTCCAAAGCAAGGCATTCAGTCCCACTGCATCCTAATTTGGGAAAGGATGCCCAAGCGTAAACTCCATGAAATTGCATTGTGTCATGGGAATACACAAATTCTTCCCATTTAAAATGGGTAATTTGCCGGAAAACATTTCAACAAACCATTACATAATCACTGGTCCTGCAAAAATTAACCCTTGGCCAATTTGACCACCTTATGGGACACATTCTACCACATGAATTTTGAGAAGAAATGGTTTGTTTATGTTTTAAAAGATGGAGAACAGGATGAGCACTGTTAAAGACAGAATTTAATTCTGACTGGAAAATATGGGTGTCACTTGAATAGGATGCCATAACTTAGGCTGAACTAAAGCGTAAACAACAAATTGTGACTTTCTATTGGTTACTTACCTGCAGTGCAGTGGAGACTGAACAGTATCTATCATTCTCCTGGGAACGATAGGAGCTCAGGAGTGCCTGGTAGGTTGGAGGGCACTGTTTAGGATCAGAAGGGCCTTTTCTACCATAGAAAGCTGATTGAACAGTAATGGTGGTGCGAGGTGGACAACGAACAGACAGTAAGTCTCCGTCACATGCCTGTTCAGTGTAGTTCCTTAACACTTTGGACAGGTAACCTTTAAAACAGAAAGAAACCAGTACAGTAAATGTTGCATAAGACAGTGCAAACTTTTTGTTCGATTTTCTCAAATGTAATTCTAAATAACTGCAGTCATTCAAGGAACCAAAAACATTAGCAGCTCACTGAAAATGTATGTGTATTCTATTACCATTTTCATATTTTGTCACCTATGTAGTAGAGATGCACAGATCTGATACCTGGACTGGATTTCGGTTTCAATAAGTACCCTAAGGTACTTTTAGCTGCATTGCAAAATAAACTGTGTAAACTAATTTAAGTTATCATTGTTTGACAAATTGAGTTTTATTAACTGAGCAGAAGCTTCATTTTGTTGTAAAGCAAACAAATTTGGTAAAAAGTCAATACAGGCAAACTTACGCAAACTTAAAAAATGAACACTGTGTGATTCAACTATCCCTATTTGCTCAGCAGTGGAAAAGAGGAAAGAACAACACTCAAACAATGTTTCCAAACACACAAAAGCGAACCCTTGAAAACACACATACATTGGCCCCTTATCACCATGGCCACAGTTAAAAGGAAGAAGGGAAATGGGACAGACAGGAAGGCTTTAAAAGGTCAACCTGTCTTTAAATAGAAACACTTTTTAAATTGTAATTTCGCAAACTAGTAGATACGGTCTTGTAAAAATTGAAAAAAAAACCAAACACGTACGTAGTTCTCCTCTTTTCCATCTCCTGTGTAATAGTTTTATTTTACAGTTATTTGAAAAACACCTGCCATCTTACTAAGAGCTCAACCCCACATAACAACACCACCTGCATGACGTGATATTTTAATACTTGTATAAAATAGTCAATGCAAATATTTATTTGATGGAAATTAGCAGTAAAATGATCCTTTGGACTAAAACTCACAGGCTGTCTAAGCAGCAATCATAAGGCTTTGGCTTTTCACCAAGACATCATTACTAAAGTTGTGATTGTTTTAATTATCCAGGCCATACTGCTCCCCCACCGCCACACACACAATCTCCATCTCCCACGAGTACACACCCCCTGTCTGCTTTGCTTGCCACATTCCATACTGTAGAGAGGGAACTTGGCATTCCCCCTGGCAGCAGGACCACACACACACACACACAGGCATATGCACACATTAAATACAAAACGTCAACACAAACAATGTGGTCAGGACAAGCCTGTTTGGCTCCTGAAAACGGGACCTTTGGTGATGGTGTAACAGTATCGCATTATCCGAAGCTGGTTCCTGGCAGAGCCCCTGCTCGTGCTATAACAGACCATTTGGGTAACCAAGGAAACAGACAGGGTTAGGAAGGCGGTAAAACAGACTTGGCTTAAGATAGCTTAGAGAAATTGCCATTTGGAGGTTTCTTCAAAGACTTGTACTTGTGCAACAGCTTCTTTCCTATAAACACTGCGATACTCCTTACTCCACCCAACAAAGGGGGCAGGGAGGAAAAAAAAACACAAACAGATTATCTCACACGAACCCTCAGGTGATTTCTTGAGAATCCAAGATTTCTCTTTCTCCCTTCTGCTTCTTTGGGAAGATCCCTATTGTTCCCCTTCCTGCTACCTGTTGAATGAGTTCTACTTTAAAGACTAACAAGTCTCACGGCCCTGTGGACAGCTCAGCCAACGACAGGTGTCCCTCAAAGGCAGACAGCTTAACAATACTGAGGGAACACACAGGTACCCCCCCCCCCACTTCTCTTTTCATGCAGCTGCAATCTACTTCTTTAACTAGATCCCTGCTCTTTCCCCCTAACAAAAGCTGCCCACACTATTTTGTCTACTGGTTTGTTTGTTCAGCCATTAATAGACAAAAGGCTCCAGTCAGGATGCTGCTCTTGTACAAACAGGTCACTTTTGTCCTGGACCTTTGTTGAAATGAACATGTTTAATCTAAAAAAAAAAAGTATCACTTGGATCTATTAGAAATAAGAGCATAAAGCTGCACCTGTCTTTTATATTAAAGGCCCAATTGAGACGGGATATTTTCCATTCACGTAATTAAACCTGTCAGTCGGGTGTTCAGGTCACAGACCGTATAACTAGACTTAAAGCTTCTCATTTGTAATCATGTGAGGACTCTTAAGCCTGACCTATTGAGGGAGAAGGTCAGGTATGATGGAGATTAGTGACAAGTTACTCTGTTGTGTAAACAAGACATAGAATTAACATGCTGTGAGAGGTTTCGCTTTTTAAATCATAGCTTACAGCTTTCCCTCAACTTTTACCCCTGCAATGCTACCTGCTTCACCTTTCACTAATTTACTCCTTGGTCCAATAAGTTCACATGATTTACCTTTGCTCTAACGAGTATAACAACAACAAATAGACCTTGGTTAGACCACACTCGTGTCTCAGGGGGAGAGTCAATGAGCTAGTTCCTGTTTGAAAGATAAGTATCTCCCTATTGGCTAGCTCCTCAACACATTAACAAGGCTGTGGGTATAACTGGCATGTTGTTACAGTGTTAGTTTCTTACAGAATATGATTCAGGAGCTTAGAACTTTAGCTTGATTTGATTTGTAAAGTAAGGCTTTTTACAACTGACAGGAAAACATAAATTTGCTGAATATTAACAAATTAAAGCTTAGCATAATGCCACAAAAAGTGCATATTTAGATTGGAATTTAGAGAGGTTGCAGGAACTAAAAGATTTTACTTATATAGAACAAGTGGAGGGCTTTGCAAAACATTCATAACCTTTAAATGTTTTCCAGATTTGACCAGAGTGCAGCTACTCTGCTTTATTTCAGTATGAGCTAGTGTTATTACCCAACAGAAAGTACAAAATAACTATGAAGTAGAAAGTGTTTGACACATGCTCAACAATAATATAAAAAGTGAGTCAACCATTGCATTTATTCATCTTCCAGGGTCACACCACGCAAAACTCTTTTTTTATCATTGAAGTAAGCCTCTGGTTATAAGCCTATATAATACAAAATCAACCTTTTGGATTATGTTATAAGGTTTTATTTCCTTCATCAAAACCATTCACAAAATTGCATTTTACTTGATTTATGTATCTCTAAGTAATCCTCCTTTTCTGTTTTCTGAGCATTAGTCCTTCCCTATCCTGTGAAAAATGCATAGAGAATAACTAGGTAATAATTCCCCCCTCCAGGAAGCACCTACCTTAATTGTGCAGTGCTGACACCATAAACAATTCTGATTAGAGAAAGGCCATGTGAGATGAGTATAATGATAATGATTCAAATTTGAGAAAAAGTGGCTCTTTTAGCAGCTTATCTGCACAGGGCAGCAACTTCTCTGTTTTAACTAATGTCTAAGCCACTTTATGATATGGTGGCGACATCTTTCTGTGGGATACTTTGGTAAGGAAAGGGAAGCTGGTCAGTATTGAAAGGAATATCGATGGGGATAAATAATGGACAACACTTGAAGAATATCACCTTTTGGTAGCATCGTAGGGACTTAAATTATGCCTCGAGAGTTAACATAGAATGGTTTAGATATCAGGCCTGTATTAAGTTGATTTAAACTGACACTCACAGCTATCTGCAGCATCTAGTCTTACTAAGGCTGCCTTAATTTGCAAAGAAGAATTAGTGGACCTTTGTCTGTACATATGGAAAATTGGTAAACATACACAAACAAGACTTGCAGCTTTACTTTAAGCAAACAACGGTTGTAAAGGGTTTTGACACATGCTATACCTTTATTTATTGAGATTTATTTTACACAAATTATAGCCATTAAATCAAACAAAAGTTCCAAGACACTCTGCTGCAGGCTCTCTGTGAGAGAAGGAATTTTCTTTAAGCGGTAATTCATAGGAAGAGTTAAGTGAAAGACACAGGCTTCACTCTGTACTTATAGAGAGTGGGAGATGAAACATAAAGAACAAATTACCTGATCAAGAAGGAAGATTGTCTATTCTGGTATGTAGAGGACTATTTAGTAACTGAGTTTAAAATTTATAAGCAAGACTTTAAATATGCTACAACAGTAAGAATAAGAACAGAAAATGACAAACCTTTCAAAAGTAGAACACATTTTCTTACAGGATGTGCAGAAGGTCTGAATGGAAAAACTGCTTTTAAGCCTAAAGATAATTACTTTATCTGAGTTAGAGGCACTGCGGACCTCAGATAAATATTGTATCATTGTCATGTTCCGTGGCTCTCTGTCTCTTTTGTGGGGTTTTTCCTGTGTGCCTTGTTCCTGCTTTCACCACCAGATGGCGCCAGGTCCTGGAGGAGTGTGGTGTGGTCTCAGCGGCACAGCTGTGTCCCATCAAGCCTCATCAGTCGGTGCATAAGAAGAGTCCCCTGTCAGTCCATCCGAGCCGAGTGTTTTGCCAGTAATGGTATCACAAAGCCTCCTGAGCGTGTCTCCGTGTTTCCTTTGTTGTTCCTGTTGCCTTGTGCTTACTGTTAACTCGGGTTCTCTGTTTCCTTCAGGTGATCCTTCAGATATCCTGGATCCACCAGTCATACCCTGGCTGTTTTCCAGTTTCCTGAGTTCCCCCTTAGTGATGCCGTGGAAGTTACCCACTGGTTGCCCAAGCTCCGAGATCCATCTCCTCTGTTGCTAACTATTATCTCCTGGTTCCCACGACTGGCAGCCCAAACACTCCTCTGTGTCTCTGTCAAACCTGAGCCGACCTGTCCGTTCCCCACCGCACTTCTCCGTTGCTTCCAGACCACAAAAGAGACTCAACCCCTGGACTACCATAGCCACACTCCAAAACTCAGATCCATCCTCCAACCGTAAGAAAACAAACTATGAGCTCAGCATTCCCGATTACCACAGCACTTGAACTCATTGCTCTGCTTTCCCCCTTCAGTGACTGCTGTTTCCTGCACCTGCCGGTGCCCCTGGACTCGGTTTCGTGGCAGCTCTGTCTGTTCTTTGTGAATTTAATAAACCCTCTTAATCTGACTACTCTCTCCTGTCGTGGTGTTCTGCATGTGGGCTAAGCATATAAAACCCGACATGACAATCATTTAAGAAATTAAATAAAAATTAAGAACAAAATTCATATAGTTATCAAAACAATAATCTGATGTCAAATGAAGGCAACAAGTGATTCTTTCTGTACAGATGCCAAGTACAGTGCTCACTGTAAAGCTCTTCAAATTGGAGTCTAAAAAAATGCATTCCTCAAATACATGACATTCTTCTCCTTACAATAAATTAGTCTTGCCCATATAGTCACGCCTTGGATTAGCCTACTTTCTAGTTAATCACACTATGGGGCAAAGCAAGAGCATGGGGGGATTCTATAAAAGTGGATACCTTTGAAGACATTTTCATTTATGTTGAAACCCACTGATATTTTGCTGAAAATCTGAATATGCAAGTGAAACATGCAGCATCATGAAATTGCTCAGATTTTTAAAGATTTGATTGAACCAAACTGTGTTTTACATTTTAAAAGTACTATTTTACAAACAACATGCAATGTGTTTTTGTGGCTTTGCTTAAAAATAAGAGTAATAGGAGAAAATTATGTCTCAAAGCTTCTTGACCGTATGTCCATATTTCTGAATATGGTTGCACAAATTGCACCAACTAGAAGAATACACCTGCTTGACCCTATTCAGAATAGAATTTGGTTTTTGGACGGTTTGAAAAAGGACCAAACTCCAATCCTAAAGGGCCTGAGTCCTGCATGTATTAGATCTGTCTCTTCCAACAGAAAACCTAGGAAAGTAGAATAACAATACAATTAGGGTTAGGGTTGGTAATTTTGTAGAGCTAGCAAAAGCAGAGCTCGGCAAAGCAGAGGAGAGCCCAGTCAGCCATTTCTTTCAAAACTCTTTGGACTTCACCCTAACTACCTCATGTCTCATTGACCTGTAAGTAAACTATATTATTATAGGAGCTTTCAAGGAAGCATGCAAGTTAGCAATACTAACAATCCGAGTTTTAGTATGTTATTTTTCGCAATACTAACCTCATAAGTTTTGCAAAGGGGTGCTGTGAATAATTAGGTTTAATAATAATTCCAGCAAGTGGAGGAGGAAGGACAGAGATGAAGGCATCTGATTGTTTTTTTCCACTCTGACCAAATGGCAGGGATTGGTTAGAGTTCTTAGAGGCTTGCCACTCTCACCGATATATGATTTATTTTCTTCCTTTTTCTGAATATGTAAGGTATTGACTACTGTCAGGATGGAAGGACAATTTCATTGAATTGGATTACCAACTAAAGCTTTAATTAAAAAGAAACTAGCTAAACTGCCCAAATACTGTGCTGTGGTTTAACAAGGATTGGAACATATTCCACAGGCAAAGGGGCAGAAGCACAAAAAACAAAGAGCTCAGAGTCAATATTGTGGCCTTGAGGAAAAGAGGCATTGATATTCTCTGAACTAGAAGGGATGTGTGTAAATATGTAGAGTAAAAATTTCTTGGGTGAAAAAGAGGAGCTTGTATTCAACCCTTTGCAGACAGTCAACTGCAGAGTGAGATTTAAAAGAACAAACTTAAAGGCTTTTCCAAAATAGTTTGTCTAAAAACATTTTAATATTTATAATTTGTAAAATATCTATTACTGGAGTATGTCATTTTGGAGAATATACCATGATAATGTTAGATCCTAAAACATCAACATTTGGTGGTTAAAAAACAAAAAAAATAAATATTACATAAACATAAAAATCAAATACATTTCTATGGTTTATATATATACGTGTCTTATCTTAATACTGGAGATATTCACATCATGCATTTATACTAATGCTATATGGATGACCTAAGGGGTCACTAAAAAAAAGAAAATCATCCATTTCAAATTCACCCTCTAAATCATGCAATTTGAAAAGCGTTTTCTGCTTGCACATTTTAAATTGAATTTTCAATTTTATTTATCAATCCATTATTAAATACTGAAATTTGTAATGTATTTTCAAATTCTATTTGTAAATGAAGATTTAAAAACGCAGTTCTGATTATAAATATCTTTCCTAATCCCAGATTTAAAAAGATCATTGCTTTTTCCATTTTCATTTTCAACCTCCATTTTCAAATCCTTTTTAAAATTACATTCCTTTTTTGCTTTATCTGTTCCATTGACCTTTTTCCATGACCCTTCTTCTCCCTGTGTACACTGGAAACCAGTTAAACCAATCACAGTTGCTCCTCAGATATAAACAGCTCTCTCATTGGTTAGACTGTCACACTTGGTTTGGATCAAAGCCCAGCACAAGAAAAAAAGTTTATTTTTCATTTCAACAAAAGTTATCTTTAAGAGCTGAAATATACTATACCAAGATCATGAGGCTCAAATGCTTCCTGATCAAACATCAGAATTGGGTGTTTAAGAGGTTTTTCTCTCTTCAGAAGTGGCTTCAGCAGGTTCAGTCAGGAATCTAATTTGCATTGCAAAACACAAGGAAAGGTTTTTCTTTGAGGATCTTAGGAAATATAAATCCATTTTGCAATTAAATATTTTTTAGTTTTTTTTTTGTTTAATATGTTAAATGGAAATGTTCTTGTGTTACAACCAGCATGAGTCATCTCTGTAAGTGGTATTTTATAGCGAGAATATTGATATATTGATACCAGTTTTAAGCTAACCGTACCAATGATTTTTGTACACAAGCTCACTTTTACTATTTTGCTAAACATCTGAGTATAAAAATTAACATTT
The DNA here is from genome assembly GCA_034780135.1 of Jordanella pulchra. Classification (NCBI taxonomy): domain Eukaryota; kingdom Metazoa; phylum Chordata; class Actinopteri; order Cyprinodontiformes; family Cyprinodontidae; genus Jordanella; species Jordanella pulchra. Next base: position 6,777 of record JAUZNJ010029168.1, on the reverse strand, counting down.
AACATTAAATTGGTTTTGGTTAGACATAATAAAATCAGCCTCAGGGGAATTTGGATACTCATAGATCATACATCTACATTCAACTTCACCATTACTCTAACAACCTCTAGTTCAATGTTTGCAAGAGCATTAGATTATGGCATATTTAGAAAATGTTCTGTTTAACTTCAATTGTGTAGTTTTCTGCATAACTCCCTTGTTCAATGAAATGACTGTTGTGAGACCAGAGCCTCTGCAGTGGGAGTTGTTAAAACTGGAGACACAAACACCATTTTGCACAATTGTATGCCCCCCCTTATTCAACACAGAAAGCCAAGCACATACTCTCATAAATAAACCAACAGCGTTGAAGCAATCAAACATCAACTAACTGTGCATAAATCACTTTTAAACTGCCTCTGCCCCCAGTTTTCCTCAAAACAGCTTATTTATTTTTTCATGAAGTTTGAAACAGAGGGAGGTAATTTGTAAGGCAAACTGGACTGTGAGTTTTATGTCTCATTTTATCGAAAGAACATAATGAGAAAGATCTGGCAGTGGAAGTATAAAACAAAGCAGGCTCAAGATCTAAAAGTATGTCAGTATAATAACAACACTCAGTTTAAGGCTGAACAGCAATTAGTGAAACAGAACTAAAAGGTTTTCTGAATTTTATTTAAATAAATTGGGACTGCACTACTGTACAAATAGAAGACTTTAACCCAAATTTAGTTTCCACAGCCCTCTGCTTTTTCCCAAATATCTCCACCGTCCTTATTATTTTATTGTGTATGGCTAAGCTGTGGTTGGAATCCTAAAGGCGTTCCGAAAAGCATGTACTGTACAGATCGTGCAATTAAAAGCCAGTGATTAATGTGAAACTCATAAAAAATGAAAAATAAATAATACGCACGCACACACGGATGAACTGATGGACAGACAGACAGACAGATGGATAGAGAGAGAGAGACAGACAGAATATTTAAATGCTCTTATTGATTATAAAGTTCTCAGTTGAGTGTAGTTTACTAGCAGTGCAAATTGGAGGAAAGAAGGTTCTGGTTCAGTTTGCCCCTTTGTATCCCCAGTTTGCCCCTAAGCATTATCCTTTCATCTTTTCTGACTTCCATTGAAGTCATGAACAAGTCATTTTGCATTCATGCTGTACAATGGAACACGGGAAGATCTTTTCGTAAGATATATCTATATGTATTAATTTAACTTTTTTCTCCTGTAGATATATTAGTGCTGAAATCCAAAAACATCATGCACAATTTTATTGATCCTTATATTGTTATTCAAAAACTATTTATTTGACTCCGTTTTTGTTTTACCTAGTTTGGGTCGCTCTGATTGGCTCTTTCAAAATGTAACATTATATTTAAACCAGAATTGCTTTAAGTGACCTATTGCTGGTAGATGTTGTTATTTAAGTCATATAACCACATTTCTTTACAGAAAAGAAGAGCGTATGCATGGTTGCACAAATCATTTTTTAGAAGAAGCCATTATTTGTTACCCAAAAGGTCAGGTACAAAAGGCCTAGAACTTTAGGGGCAAAATGACCAGTACACACTGAAACAACTCTATTTCTTGATCACCAACTTTGGTAGAAGACAAAAGATGGGATAGTTGCTGAAAATGGCAGATATTGTATTGGCTCATTATATCAAAACCCACATTAGCTCAGACGAAAATCACACCTCCCCCAAGAAAATCTGCTAATCCACATTAACAGCAATGTTAAACCAGTTCCCAGGGGTCATTCTTCTTATATTTCTAAATGTATATTTTAGTCAAATAGCGTCTTAGCAAAATGACAATGGTAGGTTAATAGTAAATACTGATCGAAATAATGAGACCCAGTAAATACAAAGGTTCGAGTTTTCCATCATGTTTGTGTGCATACCCTTAAGGACATGTTTAAGAAGATGCATTTCGGCCGATTTCTAGTTGCTGCCGCAAAGTACTAAATACACCATGTCGATGGGCTTTGGACAAAGAAAGATGCCCTTTTAATGCCTTTCTAGAGATATTACATTAACATAGTGCAAGGAGGCATAATTCCATAGCCCAGAACATGTTTTAATTATTATATTTTTGACTTCTCCTTGAACACTTTGATATATATCATGATGACGATGAAGGTGGCAGAATAAATTGGAATCTACATTAGGGTAGAGATGAGGGCTAAAATCAAAAGCAGCATAAAGAAATTACATTCTAGAACACCTGAGCAATTGTAGCATAAGCCTCAATGTTTTTCCAATATAAACATTAGCCAATCCTAACAAACAATAAGGGAAATTCCACTTGTAAGTCTATTGTCTAAACTCCCCTAAGGGGTAAATAGGTATAAAACATCTGCTGGCTTACAGATGTCATTACAGCTCGACAGTGGCTGCAAACTCTCCCTAAAGGAGTACTTAAGCACTGGTCCCACCCAAGCCCTCTCACGACCTCTTTTAGCACGTGCTTTTCCTGGTGACCTCAAAGGGCAAAAGGGTAATCAAGAGAGGGGACATATTGCTCCAAGTTTCTGAGCTTGTGTGTTGTGGGTTTCTTATCATTGGTGGGTGGTGGACTAGAAGATGAAGGGTGAAGAGGGAGGGGCAGAAAGGTTTCGAGAACACCCCTGCTGATGATGGCTGTGTCCATGTCCAGACGCCCACAGACAGAGTCTGATGGAGGCAAACACACACAGAGTTTAAGAGGAGGGCCAAGGGGAAGACACATATGTCATTTTAATGGTCACTTTTATAGCCTGGGAGAGGTGGGCGGAGGCCAAACTGTCCATTATTAACTGGAGCTTGAGCTTTTATTGCTGCAAAGTAAATGACAGATGGAGTCTTCCTAATTATTCAAAATGTATCATATTTAAGAGTCAAAGAAGAAAAATTCTGTCCCAAAATCGCAAACCTTCTAAATCTTTAGGAGAATATATTCTTGAACTTTAACTACAAACACAATAATTGATCCATTCAACCATCCATCCGTCCCTCGGTCCATTTGTTTGCATTTTGCGCAACTTAGCAAAAATGTAAAGTTTTGCCTTAATAAATGTATCATTGACTGAAATAGAAAAAAAATAAGGATAGTTTTATAAAAGACAGACTTTATAATACCTGCATTTGAATTTACTGTTAACTGATGGATTGATTATTTTTTACTTCTTTGTTGTTTTTTTCCTCTAAAAACAAGAACAGCTACAGTTCAAACTGTACAACAAAACCACAGGGTTTAAAAGTTCACTGCTCAAGATATCTGCTCTTGCACTTTACACCCTGATGCTCTGATGCGAATGCGTTTGACTTAATTTCAAACGTTTAAGTTTCACACTGTTGATTCCCCAATTGAGAGGCTAATCGTCACTCCTTCACCTCTCTAAATCTCTGCTTAGTATCTTCTTCTCAGTTTTAAGTATATGTTTCACCTTCAGGCTTAAAAAAGGGATAACAAAGTTTTCTAATGATGCTGCCACTTGTGACCAAAACACAAAACTACAGAACTCTTCTGCTCATTCTCGCACTTGACAAGTTTTGTTTGCGTTTTGTTTTTTTTACTTTTTTCACCTAATGTGGAATTGCCATTGGAATCTGAGTTGAGCTGGATGCCTGTTACTTCTGGGTATCCACAAACTCCATCTTAAATATAACGCTTTGATTTTTTGCCAGGTCGGAGCCATTCAACATGGACACGCTTGACATAACATTCGCAAAACAGACTGGGAACTTCTGACCCAAAGTAAATTCCGGAAAATAGGCTACAGGCTTATAGATGCATCGATGCTGAACTTACTGAGGTCTGCTCATCAAATGGTATTTTAGTGATAAAGGTTCAAATAAAAATCCATTTTTAAGATATTTTTGAAGTAAAAACCTATATAATGTGTTTATAAAATTAATATAAGTTTTGTGAGATCAAAATCACATTGCCGCTTGAGCATGATTTTGTCCCCAGGTCATTGTAGAATTATGTTTTTGTTGGGCCGCCTCCCAAAACTTTTAATCCCATCACAATTGGCATTTTGGCAGGTTAGATAAAAACAACTTCATTCTTTGGGAGTTAAATCATTGGTTCAAGTTGGGTCCTGTATTTGTAGGTAAAGTGTACCTCAGCCAAACTATGATGCTCCATGTTTGCAAACAGAGATTTGGAGAAAATGAGAAATGATCACAAATCTTCTCAGGCAGTGTTTTAAGTCTGAAAATATGTATATTCACAAACACTGTATCTGAGAGGAACTTAGTCAATTGTTTTTAGCCACAGCTTTTAAAAAAATCTGTGTTTTTATTTTATGACTTTTCACACTTTGTTTTAAGTCTGTTCTTGTCAATAAGTAGAATCTACAATCGTTTTTCAAACTGCTTACTCCGGTAAAATACTTGTGTCACTAAATTTGTTTTTAACTGGGGCGTTGGTGGCTCTATGTAGAGGGAAGGGTTTGTCTTGTATCCAGTAGGCTGATGGTTGGAGTCCCTGTTCAATCTTCAGACCTCAGCAGCTTTTCCCACTGATTGTGTGGGAGTCTTGCTCTAGTAGTGCCCCAAGGTAGCTGTGGCTACAATGTAGCTTGTCACCATTAGTATTGATTGGGTGAATAACTAAATGTATTGTATCGATACATGTAAATCATTGTGAACTCTATGCGGTATCGATCTGAAAATACTCCTGTAGAAAGTGTTCAGAAGAAAGGGAGGGACATTAAGTGCAGTTCTTCAAGCTGATTGGTACTTGCCTCCCATGTTGAGTTTTTAGCCAATCACAGCAGCAGTTGGAGCTGACATGTATCACAATCTTTATTTGTTTCATGGAGTTAACTGTTGAATCAACTCTTACTAAATTTAGCCAGGAGAAACATCTTCCCATCCACAAACGTAAAAGTGTTCTTCATTTTGCTTGTTTTTCAAAAAGAAATAGGTGGTAATCATCACAGCCATGTTTGTCTTGCTTCAGCCTTCCGCCTCAGGTTGACACGTCAGGTTGACACGTTGATGTAATATATATTACTGCATTTCACTGATCAAAACATATCTTTATCATGCTGAACACTTCTGCTGACTCATGGGAAGATGTATTTTCAGGAGTTTGCGAATTCACAAATCTGGCAACAATTCATCTTGCTTGTTAGGTAATTAAATTGGATGCATATCAGAGAAACAAACTTAAAGCAAACTCTGTCTTAAATGCAGTAAAATGTGTGACAGGTTAATTCTGTGTTTATAAAAACTTTTTGCTGTAGATTTTTTTTTATTTTGCTTTAAATGGAAACAAATCTTCCTACTATGTTCATGTACTGCACCCACTTTAAAATACTTTGTTTCTTAAGTTTTACTCCATTTCTTGTTATTAAAGGATGTTAATTACCCTTAAACTATAGAGTAACAGGAACTATAGGTTCCTGTTACTCTCCAACATCTCTTTTTCTGATAAAGATACATTTCTCATCCTCTGTTCACAATTTGCTAGAGGCAAGCCATCATTTTGTTGGCAGGTTCAAGTTTTATTTGTGAAAAATAGAAGAAGTTAGTGCTATGGGGCTATGAATCATTTGTGCAGGTAAACTGTATTGTTTCACCTATGAGATGGGTTACTTGTTTATTCTCAAGATCACAAGAAGAGATGTTACATACTGTATGTGTCTTGTCTCTTACCCAGTCACAACTGCAGCATAGGACGGCCAGTTCTAATTTGTCTAAGCAGGTCTTTGATGGAGCCTGCTCCTTAATTTTTTTTCCATTATTATTACTATTTTTTAACCTGCAGAGAGACAATGCCATATCCTCTTCACATGCGTTTGACTACACGGCCACTATGCTAGCCAATCACAACAACATTTGGGCTGTTTGCAGAGTAGGTGTTTGTGCAGACATGAGTTATTTCCATTTATACTGGAGAAAGTACATTTTTGACCTCTAAGTAGTAAATGTCAACTGGAATTAAAGTTGGAATAACAAGTTAAAAAGTTGAGAGACACAATAAATTAGTTCCACAGATCTTTATTATCTATATGACATTTAGTCAGTCATACATGTAAGCCACCGCTCTTCAGTGTTTATAAGACACAATGTTTTAATGCCACTTATATGCACAAAATACAGTTGAGAACAATGTTTTAGTTATTTTTATAGTTTTATCCTCTGCTGTAGCAGCCATAAAGAAACAATAAAGAGTGTGCATGTCCATAATGCGGAAATTGAAATGCTTTCACCTCTGTGAGTTTGTCACTCCGACTTATCAGTTCTTCTCTGACTCTTTTGTTCATCCTTGTATGACATTTTTAGATGCTTCATAATCTTTTGGCAAATACAAGTGTTTTGAACTGATAAATACTTAGTTTGATAGGTCAGAAATAATGCAGTTTACTTACCCATATATTTAGTTTCAAAAGATTCACTTAGTTTTACTGTGAAATAAGAATGCTCACTCCATATTTTTCTGTTTGCCAATGTGCAATATATGCTCTTTTTGCAAGAAAACAAGAAACTTTCTGTTCTTTAAATGATAATAATATGCTAGCTATGGAAATAGCAAGTCTTACTAATGATTTTTTTAGTAGGGTGGCCTTAATAGGCTCTGTTTGAGTCACAAAAATTGATCCTTTTCCACTTCATGGAACATTCCCCCCCCCCCCCTTGAAGTTGGTTCATGCCTTTATCTCCTCTAGGTTGGGCTACTGTAATGCTCTCCTCGTCGGGACCCCTAGCAAGACCCTACAAAAACTCCAGTATAGCCAGAACTCTGCTGCCCGGGTCCTGATAAGGAGGCGCAAATACAATCCTTTCACTCCTGTCTTGA
>JAUZNJ010029167.1:0-11631 GCA_034780135.1 Jordanella pulchra | reverse complement strand
TATCAGCTCGGTTTCTGTATCCAGAACCTTCATCGTTAACTTCTATCTACTATCTATTATATCATATCTACTATCTAATCTACCTTATCAATGGATTTGCCGGCGGTTTCTGGGGGAGATCAAGATTCTGTTTTAATTGTGTTGAGACGTCATCTGACCTACAGGAAATGGTGCAATAAGGTAAAAGACCAGTAACAGGACGTGTGACATCGGGTCAGAAGATGGAGTCGATGTTCCTTACAAATGGCTTCTGCATCTTTTAGCTATTTCTATTTTTAATTAAATGTTTTTTAAAATGTATTTCTGAACAAACAGAGCCAGAGCATTTTGATTATAAGTAAACTCTCCATGACTCTAGCAGAGGAAATCCTGCAGGAAGCAGCAGCAGCACCGCTCCATCCTCTCTTTGAATGACGAATCAGTTTTATCTCCATGGCAACCATGTGTCAGAGCCGCCGGTTAGGAACTTTCCTGCGTCATGTCATGGAGCTGCAGAGGCTGCACTGCTGTGCTGCGATGCAGCGTGTCTGAGCTCCCTGACGGCTGTGTGCCTACCTGAAACAAACCGGAGCTCCTGTCCTCCACCAAAGCATCACTGGGATCAACTGGGACTCGACTGAAGGTTTTAGAGATTTACCTTCTATAACTGCGATTGTTTATGTGTTACTGCCGGAAAAGATCAAATATTTCCTCTGGTTCATGATGCATGAAAACTGTTAGGTGGTAGCGTTTGGGAACCTGATCCAACTGAGCTCTCCTGCTGTCAGGGGCTCCTGTGGGTTCTGTTTGGGACGTGATGGTTCTGCAGAGCTGAAGATAATGAGGTAGATAAAGGCTCTTGATGGTTTCTAAGCTTCTGTATAAAGGTCGGTCATTTCTACCAATCTTGTGTCCAATGGAGCAAAGTTTGGCTCTTTGGACTAAAGTTTTCAGTGATTTTTTTTTTTTTTTTTTACCTCTTTGTTCTGGTGTGTGATTGTGTTCCTATTTGTCCATTCACCTCCTCAATCCCATCATAATCCTGCTAGTCAGGGGTTCAGGCCCCTGTTAGAGGAACACTGCCTATCATTTGACTCCAGCCTAATTTGTGATATGTTGAGATATGAAATTGGCCTAGAAGGAGCTCCATGACTTCACAGCCTGCTGGTCCAAAATCTCATCACATTATTTGCATATTTAGTAAAGCTTGGAAATTGTTAGGCAACTGGAGGTGAAGTTTTTTAGAAAATGTTTCTCCTCTCATCCAAGAGGCTTCTTCAGTTCTAACTGATGCAGGAGAAAACAGGGATAAATACACTGTAGGTGTGACTAAAAATTTGAGAGGGGAAAAGGAAACAAAAGGAGGCTCTGATGGGTCGTTAACTAACTCGTTAGAGCGGTTTCAGCCACACACCTCTTTAAATGTTGAATCAGGGGAGGTGAATCTTCTGGATAGGGTTCCTAAAAGCGTTTTGTATGTGGGCAACAAGTTGTCTGAGACCACCTCCTCTCAAATCATCTAAAAATATACAATAAAAAACATGGAACATTTCTCTGAAAGCAGGACTGGAGGAAGCCTACGTTCTGATAACTGTTGCGTTGACGCTCGTTCGGTGTAGCTTCTAGATGCATCCCTTCTCCAACACTTAAATTACCTTCCCAGCAAGTCCAGTTCTGCAGAGTCCTCTATATAAATTTGATTTATGCAAGTCAGGTTTGTTTGTTTAGATTCACTAAGTTTCCCCTCCAAGGAACAAATAAAGTAATTTTCTTATAAATAACCTAACAGGAAAACTGAGGAAGATCTTGAGAATAGGAACTCTGGTGGTTCTGCTTCCCTGTCATGTTTCTGCTCCATCCATCCGAGCTGAAGCTGCTTGACAGGCGTGTCCTAATGCATAGCAGGGTTCCTCTCTCACATCGGTCCTGAAACGCTGCCAGAGGCTGAAGGAGAGCTGATTCTAACAGGACCAGATGAGCTGTTGGGATGTTTCACGAAGCCCGTCTCTCTGCTTGATCCGCTTTGATGGGTGGAAGTGGAGCCCAGCTCAGGGCCTAATCATTGGACAATTTGGTGAAAAGTTTTCACCAGAGAAGGAGATTACAAAACGATTTGAGACAAATTATAATTTTGAATTAATAATTTAAATTAAGAATTTTAAAATGATTAATTATTCATTTTTGGAAGTTTTAGCTTCAAAATGAACTAATTCATGTTTTCAGTCAAAACTAAAACTCAACAACCATCATCACCGTTTTCACTTCCTGGTGCCTTGGTTCTGGTGAAGTGGTCCGCCTCTGGACTTTTAAACCACGCCTCAGTTTGACGGCCAGCGGTCATTTTCCTCTCTGCTCGCACTCAGAGCTCATATGATCTGATCCAGGGTCTGTTTCTGACATGAGTCCAGCAGATTGTCCTACTGAGCAAAGTTGTTTTACTTGATAATCGGTTGTCTTATATTTTACAGAGGTTAGGGTTTCTTAGCTTTCTGAATACAGAAGTCTACCCCAGAACGTCCTCTGTATCACCACTAACCCTGCTGTGTAAAAATGGGGCCCTGGACTCCGAATGATCTGAGTTTGGTGGGAACTCTGCCCAGAGCACCTGGTTTAAGGTGTAAGAAGAGAAAAATCAAAGCTCATTTAAATGATCGTCCCACATCTACAGATATTAAATGGGTCATAGCTGAAAGAATAAGATATTCCTCTGGGGGGTAACTTGACTTGGCATTAAAAAAAGGGTGAGCCATTGTCATGATGAGCTTAAAGTAGAGTCTCTGCTTCTCTGCATCAAAAGAAATCAGTTAAAAAAACAAAGCAAAACCACCGCAATGCAAAAAGGCTCTAATCACAGAAAACGGAGAGATGAACATAAAAAATATGCTAACGTTGCCAAGACTACATCCACATAATGGAAAATACACAACATGTCAAACTCACAAGCATACCCTGGCAGGGAACAAAGGGTTATGCACAGAATGATCTCTTTAATCTTTCTTTCTTCTAAAATTGCTTGAAATAAATTTAAAGACAATTTTAGAAGGATTGCCGATGGAAAAAAACACTACCCAATGACCCTTTGTAGACAAAGAGTCAAAGGAAAACCTATTGTTGTTTTTTCTTCCCTCATAATGTCTCCTGGACATACATTTTATTTTTTGTAACAGATCTGGTTCATAGATATTAATTCGCTTGCATTTTGTTATTGACTCTACAGCAATCCTTCTCATTGAGCATTCATGCAGCAACAGTGGAGAGGAAAAAAAAATCCTTTTTAGCAGGAAGAAACCTTTCAGGATTAGCAGCTTCTTCTGCTGAACCCTCTCACATTGAAGCAGACATGAAGCTCAGAGAAACAGGACTAAACAATGGAAAACAGGCAGACTCTGTCATCTATAACTGAAGTTGCTCATGGCAGCAGACCAGCTAAATGCGTCCAGGATGGCGTCATAGCTAAACGGGAACAAACCAGATAAAGATACGGTAAAAACATGAAGTTAGTAACAAAACCCTGCAGAATTGTAGAAAAGCGAAAGATTGATGAAGAGTGGTTAGTGCGCATGACCCATGTATGGAGGCCTTAGTCCTCGACGCGGGCGACCCAGGTTCGAATCCGGCTTGTGGTCCTTTCCTGCATGTCTCTCCCCCTCTCTTATACCCCCTTTCCTGTCAGCCTACTGTCAGAAAAACGAGCCACTAGTGCCGAAAAAAGCTCAAAAAAAAAATGTCTTAAAAAGGTCAACAATGTTTATTAAGTTAAAACCTTGAAAAGATGCACCTGCTGATATTAAAGTTGTTTTGACTTGCTTTTAACCCCTCCCCCATTCACTATCCATTAATGCTTTCTTTTATTTTTTTTTTCTTCAAAATGCTTTCTTTACATCAAGACTAGTATAAAATGCATCATTTTAACCTTTACAGAAGGAATCTTCCAAAAAATATTGACCTCTTAAAAATCTCTGTTGCTCGATCTCTGGTTCAGTTTGGAGGTAGATTCTCCAAGTCCTTTTGTCCTTTGGAGATTTTATTGAGTCAAAATTTTGGATGACATATTTAGTGAAAGATTCAAACATGTTCCAGACGGTTTTGAGAACAGCGAGATCAATAACTGTGTTGATGGGCTGCTGAAGCGTCACTCGTGTGCCTCCTCTTCATCTCTCTCTAACTAGAAGCCAGTCATCTCCGTGGCTCGCTGGGGGACCCGGCCATCATTAGCAGATAATGGATGAAAATGCCTGTCCTGGATCCGATCGCCTTTATTTAGCTGCTCCGTTTCCTTGACCCACATTAACAAATTGGGACTGAAGAACAGACTCCCAGCAATGAGAAAGATTTTGGACTTTAGGTTTTTGTTACTGTAACAAACAGCAGATTCTGAAGGAGATGTTTAAATTGAATTTAAGGCTCTAATGAATTTGTCTAGAGCTGTTTTTTTGTCTTTTTCACTATTTTGTAGGTGCAGTAACACATTCAGCCTGCAGGGGGTGTCATTTTACACTTGATGTTTGCTGCAGCCAGCTGGCAGCGAACACAGCAGAGGAGGAGAGATTTGTAGCTTAGATCATTTTCTGTCTCCATATGGAAGCTCTGGGTTACCGAGTTCTAGTAACACCTGGTTCTGATGCTACTGTTGTCACACCAGGGATCATTAATCATGTTCTGTCTCTGTTCTCGCAGCCCTGGAGTTGTTCTCACCTACAGACTCCTGAACATGTGGAACCTTCATGCTTGAAGCCGGGGCTCTGTTGCCTTTCAAGGGAGATGAGCTGCTAAAAAAGTTGCAGGATGTTTCTTCAATGTTTGAACTAAACTTTGATACAATCATGTGAACAAAAGGAAGGAGATTATTCTGAAAATGTAAGAGTTTAGAGGATAAAACAAAGGATTAATGTTGAAGAAACTCTTCATTCCACAACCTGGAGATGAGCGTTTCTGAAACGGCTGAGAGCTTCTCTGCGAGGAAGAAGGGCAGCTGCAGCATGAAGCTATCTCTTCATCGTACAGGAGACCACAAGGGGAATGCTTTTCCCGTCTCCTCTTCCTCCTCGTCCTCCTCCTCCTGCTTGGGGGAGTCGTCTCCGGAATCCCTGCGGAGTCTGAGCAGCCTGAGTGGCGGGCGGATGGATAGCCCGCTGGAGTATGACCTCCTGGAGGTCACCCTGATGACCACCGCGATTCTTGGGGATAAGAATATGGAGGACGTGGTGCTGTCCAAATGGTCTCCTGAGGAGGAGGAGGGAGAGGAGGAGGGAGAGGAGTTCCGAACTGAATCCAATGATGTCTCAGCCTCGGTTTACCTGGATGCCAGCAGCGGTGATAACCATCAGGACACCTTGAACCACAACCTCCCGTTGTCCCAAGATGCAAATGACAGTTGCCATAACAACGAGGATGTGACCAATGGCTCCTCTTTCGTAGATTTGGATGCAACAGAGATCCCCGTGGATGAGGATGATGATGATGAGGAGGCTCTGTTTGTGTCTGTCAGCTCAGACATGTGTGTGACGCTCGCTCAGGTGAGTCCAGGTGGATTCGCTGAAGATGAGCTCCGGTCGGAACCGCTGCAGATGACCTGGGATTGTCCCGCTGCATCCCTGGGCCGTGCAGAAACCTCCCCGCCGCCCTCCGACAGTTCAGCCAAAGATCCAGCGGAGGAGGCGGAAATCGCTGAAACTCAAACCAGCACCGTGGAAAAGTTCCTCCCGGAAACCAGGAGAGCTCCCAAATGGCTCAAAGCTGGAACTGGATCTCAGAACACATCTCCATCCAAAGCACCCCCTCAGGTACTAATGGGCTTTTAACTCTTTAGTTGTTTTTTTCTGTCTAGTTTAAAGACTGGATTTTCATTTTTCTCAGCAGAACAAACCAGCAATGGTTTCTGGCAGGAGAGCTGTTCCCAGAAAAGACGAGATGGAGGCCAACAAGAAACCCACTCCAGGTCCGATTAAAGTGGCTGTGATTCTGAGATCCACCAGAGGAAAGGGTGCAAGAGTCAAAGCCAACCACAAGGTGGCAGCAGCTTCAAACGCTGCACAACCAGAGAAGAAAAAAACGCCTTCGACCAGGCAGCTGGATCAACCTGGGAAGGCTGGCCAGGATCTGCAGGATGGGCTGGAGAGAAAAGGTCCATCAACGCCGAAGGAGAAGGACCTCCTGAGCCAGGTGGCGTTGACGGACGCCGCTGAGGAGGAACAAAGAAGTCCCACTAAGGTCAGCGGGTTTATAGTCATAGGAAAAGTGGAGCCTGAGAAGGTTGCAGAACTTTAACTGCAGTGAATAACAGCATTTCAGTCAGGTTTGCAGCTGGACTTTGACTAGACCGGTAATAATGTTTTGGACCTGCTGTGTGTGAGACCTGTGTTCTGTCCATGACCCAGTTTGGTTAGTTTCAGTTTGGTGCAGACTTTGGCTGTTGGACTAATGAACCATGGTCCACTCATTGACTGCGTGGAGTTTGTGTTGATCTGCTGCCCAAACAACTCGGCTAGAATAGTTCAGGGCCATGACCTTTAACCTTCTGATACCTGTAGTGTCTGAGATGGAGCTCACATTTCTGATAAGCACCTGTTTTATCCCCTGATTTCTAACCCCAAAGTTTCCCTCTGGGGGGAAAAGCTTTCTCTCAGTAGAATGAAGGACTTTGGGCCCTGTAACCCGTCCCAGGTTGACGGGCAGCAACAGTAGCTGTCTTTCTGCCCTGGTGTGATGTGATAAAACACCTGAATGCTCCAGAGCAGACAAGCGATAAACCTGCTTTTATCTGGGTTTGCCCTGCAGTTTGTCCTCTTGGATCATGTAAAGCAACAAGCTCCACTGAGGTCCTGTGATGTTTTTAAATCTAGTTGTTTCTTCCTGGGATGGAGGTCTCAACCTGTGTTTTTTTTTCTTCTCCATATCGTATCTTTATGCCTCTCTTTGTCCTTTTTTTGTTGAGGCTCTACAAATTGTATGGAGGCTGGTTCAAGACTTTGTGGTTTCATTTAAAGAAAATAAAGCCATGTAGTGTGGAGGATTACACCATGTGCTAATTGGCCAATGTTGTTTAAACAGTGACTTAATTGTTCTTTTTATTGTTGTTTTACATCTGACATGGAGAACGGGTAAAAGTCAGTGACTTCTAGGCATTGGGTTAGAGTGTCCGTAGGAATCTAGAATGAACTAGTACCTCATCATAAGGAGTCACTGACTGGGGTCTCTTTATCTGGATTCTTTGTTTTCTTTTGCAGGAAGGAGAAACCAATCAATGAACTTAAGGTGTGGATCAAAAAGTCTTTTATAATTTACAAGAAAATAAAAACACGGTCTGATCAGAACGACAGAAATGGGGAAAAATTAATAAATTATTCAAAAACTCAGACAGATTATTGATCCTGAACCATTTTATCGCTTTGTGATGTTTCCAGTACCCCTTTCCCACTGGCCAAAAAAACAAAACTTTAAAGTGGAAACGGCTTACTGACCTGTTTCAAACTGGGTCAAACAACTTGGCAAGCGACCCGAGTTATAATGGCCTTCAAACGGATTGGCTGCGATCAGCATACAGTGGGAACAGCAGAGCAGGGTCGACCCGCTAATGTACGGATGTCAACGTACCACGCCATTCACACATGATGTAACAAATGAAAACAAATCTCTTTGATAAATATGGAGCACCGCTGGTGATTCAGACCGGCACAGAGACTACGCAGCTGCCAGCAGGGGTCAGACTCAGCTTTTTTAGTGTCAGGGGGAAGTGAGCCAAATGCCAAATGTTAGCAGGTTGATGCGTGTTTGAAAAACCTGCTAATTTCACTGGAAAAGAGGCTCAGGAGATCATTTGACCTCAGAAAGATGCTGTTTGCTTACATGAATCTCAGCTCGGTAGCTGAGGTGATTTTGGATCTGCAGGAGCAAACAGACGACAGTCTAACACTGGAATCAACCATCTGAGGTGTGAACTGAGTTTGAAATGAGTGAGAGGAGCAGGAGGCGTGCTGGGTCTGTGGTACGTGTGTTTTTAAAGCTCTGTGGATCCAGTGGGAGCTCCCAGACCTGCCCCAGCAGGTTCCCTCATAGGCTGCCTCAGGGCTCTGAACCATTCAGCCAGGCTGGACTGACGGCTGGAACCATCGTTCCTTCGTTCTCCTCCCAGACCGCAGCAGTCATGTATTCATGCTCTCCAGATGTTCTCAGGGTTTTTCTGGATTAGAGCCGCCTGGAAGCAGAAATCTGTAGGATTGAGGACAGTGGCATCCCTGTAATCGGAAGCAAACGGCCCAGTTTGACGAGCCGAGGTTCTGCAGCACGTTCCCTGATGTCATGGGATAAAACCTGCTGCACGTGCTTGCTCAGAGCCGTCCGTCAGCGTGGCCTGTCAGAAGCTGCCAGCGAGCGTGTTAACACAGGATTGAGTGTGTTTGTTTGACATGATAATCAGAAGAACTCGGACGCCGATCTTCCCCCGAAGTTCTGCCAGACGGTGTCCAGGGGAGTGTTAGGGTGGAGGGACATCAGCAGCCATAGAGGAGGAACTTTTGTCCTGACTCTAGCATAGACGGATGCCAGACCTCCTAACTCTGTCCATGTGTGTTTATAGAGTTGAGTGGGGGTTGGGGGGTAGCTGGGAGGGAAAAGTGTTGGGCCTGCTCCGAGCCGGGATTCCTGGGGGGAAACTTAAATGCAGCAACTTTTTTCTTTTTTTCTTCACTCTTCTTGTAGTTTCTGCACACTCCCAGTTTCCCTCCTCCCCCTCAGGTCCCTCCTCTACTCCCTCAGCCTCTCCCTCCTTCCCCTTCTGTAGCTGGAACTCTGACTGGGAATGGCTAACACCATGGTCTCTGTGCGCAGCTCTGAACTCAGGCCCTTGGGCTGGAGCGCCGTCACTAAACATCAGCTCTTCCTGCAGAGAGTCTCCTCCAGGCTGGGGCCCGGGGTCCGGCAGCAGGGCAGGACGGCCAGGACGGATCGAGGACCAGCGCCACCTCCAGGCTCTGGGACGGGACCTCCAGGACAGGAGAGCTCTGAACAGGGAACCTCTGACTTCGAGGTGGGAAGCGCTGATGCTAAGAACCAGAACCAGGGTGAGTCCATATGCAGCTGTGCGAGTTTCCTTCTGCCAGGCGTGCGTGAGAGCAGCAGGTTTAAATCCCAGCCATGCGCCGGGTGTTTTCCACTCCAACAGGCGTATCTGTAACTGTGACCGATCCCACAGCACCGTCCTGAGTGGGTTCAGAAGCCGTTCCAAAAGCTGGTTTCTATGATTTATGTAATACTTCCCCTCAGAAAACAAAGTTCCCAGTTTAACTTCCTCTCTTAGTCTGTGTTGGTAAATACCAGGTTCTGGTTCTGACAGGCTGCATGCATTCCCACACACGTGCTCAGTTCCAGGGTTGTTGTCTATAGTCACAGAGCTGCAGCGTATTATTTATCCCATCCATTCATGGCGTCTCCATCAGTGGCTGAAAGCAGGTCTTTGTCCTGAAAGGTCACATTCTGATGGACAATAAGCTCGTCTGTCCTTTTCCCCGATGCAGAGGCTCAAATGAACCGGCTGGGATTTCCATCCCTGTTCTCTCAGTCTTTGCATCATTTTCCTGTGGTCCATCCAAACGGCATCTTAGTTCCCCTTCAGCTTCCTCCTCTAGTCGCCTCAGTCGCAGTCCAGCCTGCTGGATCCTCCACTTCTTAAAATCTAAAAACTCATTTGGACTTTTTCCATGAATGCCGTCCACACGAAGGAGGGACTAATTCCATCCCATACCATGATACAACCTCCCACCAGCACACAGCCTGGGTGCAGTGTTGCTAACAACAAGGTGGTTCCCAGAAGTCCAGTGGTTCCCAGAAGTCCTCCTCTGAGGGGCAGAAGGTCCATAATCTGTTGTCAGACCAGCAGAGGTCAACCAGGTCATTATTTTTCCTGCCACAAGCAAGTCCCAAGTCTTTTCAGCCTGGTTCTCAGTCTATGGAGAGAAATTTGTTCCAAAATTATTCAGACCAAATAATATGTTTCAAAAAAGGAACTTTAAAAAAAGAGAGTAATTTATAACATGGAAAAGTTCCACCAAGGTTTTTTTTTTTTGGAGCATTGCATTATTTTCATATCCTGTTGTACAGTTTTCACCCCCCGTCAGAAGGTCACACGTGTAATGAATATTGATGTGAGCAGTTTTATTTAAAACATGCAAAACACAGATTATCTCCACACACATTTTGAACGTTCAATCATGATACATTTATTACCATGAGCCCCCAGTTTATCACCGGCATGAATCCATGCTCCTTCTCTTGATTTTTATGCCTCTGCAGTTTCTCTTCCATTTGGATGTTGACTTGTTTCTTAAAACTTTCGTTACTTGTACTGCCTGTGATTGGCCAGCAGTGTTTTTACTCTTTAAAGAGCGGAAATTAGCCTGAGAGTACTTTGCTAATGTTACCAGCTGCAACCAGGAAGAAAACGGTACTGCCTCAAGAGTCGTGATTTTCCTCATGTTGTAGCTTTAGTTCGGTGTTTTGTAATTTAAAGTCTCTGAATTCACCTGGAAACAGGAACCGTCTCACTACTCACTGCTGGCCCGGTCCAGTATAAAGATGCCTGCTGTGGCCTGGTGCTCTTCCTGGTTGATAACCGTGTTTCTGTGCGTCAGCAGAGGACCGATGTGTTGCCATTCAGCTCTTACCTAACCGACTCCCGATGTAACACAACCCAGCTGCTCTTCTCCGAACCCAAACGGAACCAGATGTTTCCTGCTGTCGCTCTGCGTGTTTCTGAGCTGATCCTGCTGAAATGAATATGCAACCCCTCTGCTAATTACCTGACAGTTTTTTAAAGTCTGCAGAGATGCTCTTATGGTGTGATGGGAAGATTCTGTTTGGCCTCAAAAGGTGTCAGTGTTCTTTGCTTTTTATCTGATGAGCAGTTTCAGCTTTATTCAACATCTCTTTCATGTTAGCTGTGGTCTGCTGATCTATTCTTTGTTATTCTGATGGTCTAGGACATTACATGACCTTCTTTAAAAAATAAGAAATGTCTTAATGCATATTTAAGAGCTACTACAGGAGGTTTGTCATTTTAAATAACCAATCTGCAATTTTTCATTTCTTGTTGTGAAATAAGAAAACAAATATGTAAAAAGAAAATAACTACATTTTCAATGGGTTGTTTATAGTTTTGGGAAATTATGTTTTAAAAGTAAATGTTCCCAGGGTGTGCAGGTGACGCAGTGGTCAGCACACATAACCCATGTACGGAGGCCTTAGTCCTCAACGCAGGCGACCCAGGTTCGAATCCGATTTGTGGTCCTTTCCCGCATGTCTACCCCCCTCTCTCATACCCCCTTTCCTGTCAACCTACTGTCTCAAAAACGAGCCACTAGTGCCGTTAAAAAGCTAAAAAAAAAAATAAAAATAAATGTTCCCACTTAAGAAAGTTCTAAAAATAAATTTTTGTTATAATTAGAGTAAATTTAACTTAGGAAATTTAATGCAAATAATCAAAGGAAAAAAAACAATAAAACATGTATTTGTTATTATATCCGTTCAAAACATTAGCTGGCTCTTTATCATTTTAGGCCAGTGTGATGAAAATCATCACGAGTGTCTAATCCAGGGGTGTCAAACTGGTTCCAGAAAGGGCCGTGTGGCTGCTGGCTTTCTTTCCAACCAAGCAGTAGC
>JAUZNJ010029166.1:0-41073 GCA_034780135.1 Jordanella pulchra | reverse complement strand
CGGGTCGGAAAAGGAAGCGCAATTCTTACGGTTTAATATGCAAAAAAAATAATTGCTCTACCTTACGTGGTTCGAATACTACCGGCATTTAAAAACATGGAAGCATTTGGGAGCTGGGGCGCTCCCATCGTCCGTAAAGGGTTAAGAGTTCAAATCTGATAGAGAAGACTTAAGGAAATTCATGAAAATATAATTACTCTTCTGCTCCCCCCACTAATGTATTTCCCTACAAAGTGACACCATTTAGGGGAAATTTATGGATTGCCCAGTAGCAGAAGACTTACTGCCAAGGAGCACTGTCGGAACAATGACGAAATGATGATTAAACACACATTTCCTGTCTCTTTAGTTTAGTTCGACCAGATGGACAGACTTTCACTGAAACTGAATTCCTACAGAGTGTGAGTGGACATCGTGACGACAAAGAGGAAAGCAGTTTGAGTACAATCTAGTTTAGTTGCAAAACTCAATGACATCATGATATTCAACAAAACAATCCCAACTCCCTGTTTCGCTATGACTGTACATCTCTAGTTTAGATCCAACTAACAATGAAACCAACAGTCCGTTCTATGATTTGGCAGACTGGTTGGTCGGACTATGATAAAACATGCAAAGAAAAAAGGCTCCTTGTTTAGGCAATCTGGAAAATGTTACTTGAGTGCGGTGCTGGAAAAAAGAACAATAATCAGGGAAATTAGAATATCCCCATTGAGAAATATAAAACCTTTGGGTCCTTTCACTGAGCTTCATAGTCATAATTAATGCTGAAAGGTTAAGATATGCTTCTCTGCATTTAGTTTCCTATTGATTAGTCTTGCTGTCTGTTGCCAAAAATTAACCTGAAGAGCTCTCTGGATAAAGGATTTTTTGTCCTGGAAGAGTACAATGATCACTTGTGTTACCCACCAGATCTGGGTGGTCTGGTGAAGTGAGCAGAAAACAAACCAGCAAGGACTGGTTTAGCAAAGACTGGACTTTTGTGTGATACATTTTATCTGCTCCCCTCCAACTCATTTCTCCCCAGTGAGTGAAAAGACTGAACAGACAATGCCACCATTTCTACTGCTTATTTTTTAATGAGCGCTAAACTCAAAGCTAGCTCACCGTTTCAAAGAAGCATCTCAGTCAGTAATGTTCAAACATCATATAACATTAATAAAAGATTTAGGCCATCACGGAACAGCGACGGAGAACAAAGACAAAAATGGGTTTTGACGCATTTCTCTTTTATTTCAGAGTCCATTTCATAATGACCCACAGAAAAACCAATAAATGCTAATTGCTCCTGGAAAATTGAGCTCTTGGCTTGTAATGGCTCCCTGTCTTTCAAGCACTTGTCAATTTTTTTCATATCCCTTTATAAAAAACCACTGCTTCAACCCTTTAATGAATTCACAGAGCAGCGCCCCTCCCTTCTTTAGATCTTTGGATAAGTGTAGTAATTGCCTAAGATTGCCCAGAGTCCACTCGGTTGTTACAGGCCCACCCGTTTGGTCCCTTAGCAACAGAAATCTGCAGCCTGAGGATGATTTTCTGCGACAAAGTACCATTAAAGACATTTATTTGTTTATGAAAGAGCAGCCATAATCTAACGCTATGATGCAGCCTTATATCGTGGTTTTCTATGCTTTTAATATAATCTAACTTCACAACAAATGCAGTCTTTTTAAATCATGAATGGGTCTGTAAATAAAAATGGACAGATGGGATCAGTAACATGACTGAAAATGGTAGAAATAGGATTATTTATATATACGATCGTTTTTTTCCCATGCATATCCAAACATGGAAAAATCTATAAATCAAATGTATGATTTCCCAGAATTTTCCAGACAGAACAATCATGCATGAAGCTTTTTTGAGCCATTTGTAAGCAGAATGAAGTCAGGACTATGTGTAAAAAACTCAACAGTACTTTACAGTGCACATCATTTCCATGGGAATACCTAACAACCAGAAAAAGTGAGCGCTTTACTAAATTAATCTCAAACAGCTGCTTAATTGATGAAGTGCTGTATTCCATGAAGTTTATACAAGCAACACAAACGAGGCTTTAACGGAAGTTAAAAATAACACACATACCATGTCCAAGGACCTCCCTTTATTATTTAACTTCACCTCATCTTAAAAGGTTCCCTTGTCTATCTGAGGGAAAAGAAAGAGACCCCTTATCATGATTACAGGGCAGCACTACCAACTTAATGTGCTACTTAGGATTAAATCAGTAAATTAAAGTAATATCACCTAATGTAATGTTTACATTTAACACAGAGTTTGATGCTATTTTTAAATGGGTGATGTTAAAAAACCATCAAAAAGTAGGTGGATGGTTAATATACCTGAAAGTATGCAAAAGAAAAACAATTCTTGTCTCCAAGGTCCTTTGAAGTTAGAAAATCAAAGCAAACATGACCAGATAACATAAAAAATTAATGGTTCAAGAAGGCATTCACAGAAAACTTTACAAAAAAAGCAGAACAGTTCAGTATCTATTTAACAAGTAAATCTTCTACATTTAAAGACATGTCTGATTCATGCAGATTGTGTGAGAGAAGAATGGTTTACAAGCTGCCAAATGAAGGATGACAAATGGAAAAGTTGACAGTGAGATTGAAATGTGTCATTTAAAGAATACTAGGGTTAGAAAAGAAGCAAACAGTGGACTGAATGGGTACTTTATTGATGGTAATGACCCATAGACAAATGAAACTCTAGAGCAGCTGTGTAGTATTGATGCTTAACAAGCCCTGTCAAGAGATGGCTTTGCATACATTGAGCAGCACTTTGGGAACTTATGATGCACCACATTAGCCGTCAGGTTTGGATTCCTCTACCTTATCCAAAGCCACAATATCCTTCCATACATCATCAAAAAACATAAATAAGCTTATCTTGAGAACCAAAAACCCACCTAAAGATGATTTCAGAGGAAAGGATGGCTCCTACAAGCGCTAATTGTTCATTTAAAGTAGATTTCAGTCATCGCCTTTGAAGTCTATTCCACTGCGCTCATCCTGAGTGACAGACGCTTGTTGCAGCCCGAGCCAGAGGGCAGGAATCACTCTGCGAGGGCAGGAATGAAAAGACCAGCCGATGCACGGTTTGCAATGGGGCACAACGCCAGCGTTCCTTCAAGCATGGGTCGACATCCTAAGTAGCATGGTTTTAAGCTCTCAGCACTCACAGCAGATCAGGGACCGCCAATTGCCTGAAACTCCACTCGGGGTCCCCAGTCGGCCGGCTCCCCGACAACCTCCCTTGATCTGCAATTACCACCCGTCACTTGCCATTTCACTGAAGCAAAAAAGGAGTACTTTAATGCATGAAGGGGTAAATGGGTGAATAATTACATTTTTAATCAAGCTGAAAGAATCTCCCAAACAATAGAATTGGGCAGAATTAGAACAGGAGGTGGGATCATCGTGTTTGAAAGGAAAAGAAAAGATCCACCAACCCCCCTGTGAGATATGAAGCTTCCACTGCAGGGAGACGTTTAACCTTAAGTGCTTCAGAGTGGCAAATAAAACACCCACATCAGAGACTTAAACTAAGATGTTTAGTTGACTCTTTCATAAATGTAAACCCTTTTTTCCAAGACAGACCATTTTATACCAATACTTGCGTTTCCATCAAAATGTGATGCAAATTTTGAGAACTAAAAATGTCAAAAAGAAAAAGCTAATTAGAGCAAGTTAACCAGGCAATGCAAGGCACCTTTTCCTTATATGTTTATGTTACGATTGGCTGTAATGAAGAGGAAACACAGATGGCGTATTACAGCAGACCTCACATTAATGATTGGCTGAGGTTTTAATGACTGAATTACCTTGAGCCAAGTTGTACTTCCTTTATCATGTCAGCTTATATTAGCGAAGTAATATGGCAGACAGAGAAGTTGAGAGAGAACCACGATTCTAATGGGACAATTGGCAGAATTTAGTGTGTTGATTCAAGTTTTGCTGTTATAATCAAGCTATAATTCAAATTGTACACAAAACAGCATAGATGGTAACAGGTCTAAAGTAATTGTAACCACTGCAGATCTTTGATAAAGGGATCTATTTTTTGGGCATATTTTTAATGTCTTATGGAGACAATGTTCATCATAAAACTGCTCAAATGAACAGATTAATCCCAATTTTAATTTGTGGTTCTGCTCTCAGTTTGGAAGCCTAATTTCTATGGAAGTATGATAGGACAGACGACCCCTCATCAAACCCAAATTATTCTAAGCAATGTCAGATGGGTAAATTTACAAATATGAGTCATATTAATACATTCTCTCATACTAGGTATCAGTTTATTATACAACAATTACTGAAAATTATTGTTTGTCCAAGTGGATCCATAAAGTCTCTATGTTATCAAAGGTCTGCCTGGTCGGTATCCTGTAGCAAAAAGCTTGGTTTCAGACTAGAAGAACTTTGACACAAAATAACTTCAGCTGGAAAATTCTGTAGGAGGTTTTAAGTTGGAAGTCTTACATGGAAACCAGGGTGCATTTATAGGAGTTAACTGGAAATTAAAAGAATAAACATGGGATTTTATTTTAAGCATATTCTTGACAGGGACATTAAAGTGACACACTTTGTGCAATGTTCAAATGATTTTGTGGACTCTAGTCTGATGAACACACTTTTTTATTTTTTTAAAACAGACACCATGAGTTTGGAAAAATAAAAAACAGAATGAAGTAAATTTTTATATGCACCTAAAACATTAATTCTTTTCAATACAAACCCCAGGTAAAATTCAATTTAAACACTTCGTAATCTTTCCATTTGGAAAACTTTTAAAATTACGCAGCTTAAATTCTCTCAAAAAGTTTGCATCCGACTGTAATTGAACATTAGAGAGAGACAGAAATCACCAGCTTATCAAACAAACTGGGACACAAAAACAAAGCTATGAGCAGATATTAAGATGTTTAGGAGTTAAAAAAACTTTGGCAACCATGAAAAAACAGACGTACTGAACAAATGACATCCAAATCTCAGCACTATTTGCTGTTTACAATTAACTGAAGAGCATTTCAACATTTTGTAATCAAACTTCAGGCTGAAAAACTTTAGCAGAAGAAAAAACAACAACAAAAGAAAAGGAGTCCGCCCATTGATTGGTCCTTGTTGACGACAGCTGCCAGGGTTATGCAGCGGGGCTCTCTGCAGAGATGCAGGGGGTTTGTAGGGAGCTGTAAAGAGGATTATGAGGGGCCAGCTTCGAGGGGTGCCTTTGTTAGAGCCTGAGAAAGTGTGCAGGAAGAGTGACACATACTCCTGAAGCAAATTCAGAACACACTTTTGTGCTACACAACAGCAAACACTGCTAGCCACAGGGAAATGTTCTCAAAGCTCATAAAAACTATACATATTCAAACAATGCATTATTTCACTAAACTACTGGGCATGAATCTGTCCAAAGCCTGCTGGAGTCCATCCATCCCCCCCGCTGCATTTGGCAGGCTGAGATGACAGAGTGCTACTCATCGGGGAAATAACCAGGCAGGAGGATGCTGCTGAGAGACAAAACCCACCCCATCTGTAAATGCAATTAGAAAAAAGAAAGACCTTGATTTGGAGGCATGACAGATGAAAACGTCCTGCTCTCAAAGCACCAGAAACAAGGCAGAGGCTACTATTCCTCGGTCACTGTGCGAGCCAGGTCCGTTTCCTCCCTCAACCGAATTACAAGTCCCCCCTGATAACGCAATCTTTTTTGCATAGGGGCAGATATCAGCATTTTATATTAACGAGCTTGAAATGTAGTATCCTGGATGTCATTTCCATCTTTTAATTGGTCCATTCAGTCTTTAAGGCACAAAACCATCCTAAACAGCTACATTTGAGTAAAGGATAAAAATCTTTTTTATCACCTTAGTGGTTTAAGCATTTTTTTTTACCGATTCATTCATTTATTTGTTTACAAGTCCCTAAGTTTAGGCCATCTTTTTATGGCCAAAACAAAACAGCGATTACCCATCGTTTACGTTCATAAAGTAAAAGGCATTAGTTAGCAAATAAGGGTTTGGCTCGTTCTAGGCATTGCCTCTTATTACAAAAAAAAGAAAAAAAAAGGAGGAACTACCTCATGCCAAGGAGAAAACGAAGAATATGTAGTGTATTATTGTAACCTTGAGTCAACCAAAGGACAGGAGAAATGATTAAACCCGCAGAATAGTTTGCGGTGGTTTGAAAGAAAGCAGGACACCGATTGAAGGCAGACCCTCCTCTAGATTGGTTGGAAAGGGATAATTTAGGATCAGACAATGATTTTCAAAGCAGATAGTAGTTTGAAATACACAAATATGAACGGCAAAGCCACATGATACTTAAAAAGCAGCAGATCTTTTAGAGAAAAAAACGGTTTAGAATGGTCCAAGGTTATGCATTTTAATACTGCTTTAATTTCAGCAAGTACAGATGAAACAAAGGGATCCTGAATCTGCTTCTGTCACCACTGTTTGACCTGGAAACCATTTCACTTTTCAAAAACCAACCATAAAAAGTATAAAGTTGGCTGGTGCAATGGTGCTACTGGAAGATATGTCGAGAAATACCCTTATTGTGAAAAGCATGTTTGGTGGATCTCTCTTCATGTACATTATGGATATGCAGGTGTGGTGCATGTGATGGATAATTAGATAATACTTGAATAATATCAGCTGCAAATGTTCACTTGCTTCACTCCATGGTATCAAAGTAAACAACTAAATGTTACAGCTGACGCCCCATCCTGTCAAATTTATTAGCCCCTATCATAAAGAGACAACTTGGTAGCTTCGTTGGACCCTTTCATGAATTCTTTCAGCACCAAAGACAAACAGCTGCCGTTGTACTCTGTTGACTGCGCAAGCATGCTGCAGCAATTATTTCAGTCCACATGCTGGCATTCAGCTGCTCACACTTCACCACTGGCATACTTGCACACACATAAAAAGGGCACGAGATCCTGCTCCTTTCTCGTCTCGGAGCCAAGTGCACAAACCGTCGCCTGCACTGCTAAATCCCCATAAACCACCAGCATGATTCTTTCTGTCTTCTATATAAACAATCGGAACGCAACAGATTTCCATCGTACAGATAAAGAGTTGCCATTAGTGTGTTTATATAATGAGTAGGAGTAGTGTTATTACACAGAAGAAAGCTGCTCCAAGTCTTGGGTTATGTTCATAATTAGCAGAGAGATTTCAAAGTTAGGTCTGAAAATCAAGAGAAAAGTCATCTGGGATGTTTTAAATGGAGTATTATGGCACATAATAGCTTCAATTTGAGGATAAAAGAAGCTGCAGATCATTGACAACACATCCATTATTTCTGCTCGTTTCATCTCTAAATTTCAGCTGCAGGATTCAACTCGCTGCATTATTCTCTCCAAAAGTAGAAAAAACAAAGACACTAATTAAGAGAAGATTCTAGGACAAGAAGTACAAAATAACAAACTTACAGCAGTTGCCAGATGTTTTATTTTATATTTGTCTTTGAAATTCCAGTCAGGGATTGGAAAAGTAAATCTGCAAATGGCCTTATATTTTATGTGCATATAACAAGATGTAATGTTCATGCAGAGGTGGGTAATAAAGAGTCACATTAAATCAGTAAAATTTACTCGAGTAACCTTTTGGCAAGAATATATTTTTAAGAGTTTTTTGATATACTGATGATTATAATCATAAAACACTGATTGAAGAACAAGCTTGTTTTAAAAAAAAAAAAAAAAAAAAAGCACCAAACACAGACCGAAGTTTCATTTTTTGTACACCAGCTTACGCTTTGATGAGATGACATGTGCAAGTCAAGTTCATAAACTGTAAACATAGATATATCATCACTGGAAGTACATTAAACTGTCTTAACATGCTGACATAATGTAAAGATTGTTTTTATAAATTTGAAGTTATTATGATTGAATTATTTTTTTTATTTACTTTAGTTTTTGAACTACAGGGATGTGCACATAACTTCATGCTTCAGCCTCTTTTATTACATCATTTAAAATAGTGATTTAGATGCTTCGATTAGTTTTTCAGTATTTGAGTAGCCCTACTTGTAAAAAAAAAACAAAAACAAATAAATTTCTTTGCTGGCTACCATTTAGTTTTTACAGCTAAAAATGTTAAAATAGTGCTACTTTTACTTGATTGAGATTATTTGGGTATTCTATCTATACTCGTTCAACCAGATTGTCCCTGATAACAATAAAACAATCATGTCTTTAGTTCCCGTATATTATAACGTATATAATAACATATATTATTGTGGCAGCAGGCTGTGATGATAAGCGTAATGAACTTAAGAAATAAAAAGTTGCCAAAAAAAGCAAACAAACAAACCATAAAATCAGTCATGTGATCGGTGCAATTATTTCATCATGATTACTGAATATTTCACTCCAGCGTATAGAGTAACCTTCCCCTGAACACAGACAAGTCCACAGCTCCAAAAGAAACACAGCCTGTTATCTCTCTCCATGAACTTCCACAGACTGCTGGGTTTGGCATGGAAATAACCAAACCTTTGAGCCTGTGCCAGATGTTTGTTCTGACTCTGCTTTCTGACACAGAGATTGGACAAAGGAAGAACAAAAACAAGACCAACTGCACTTCACCTTTTTTTCCCTCGACATTTCCCAAAGCGTCAAACATTGTTCTGTGTTGCAAACAGTGAGAACCAGCAGCTGTGAGAGCGGTGACCAATGACAGGCTGTTAGAAAGGTTGCTAAGTATGCTCTGATTCGAAATTAATTAGGGATTACAATATTAACGCTTTTGTTCCTTTCTTAGCACAGTTAAGTCAAGAGGGCTGAATTATAAAGTCTTGAGTTATAAAAGAATATTAGATGACTTATCAGCCAACACGAGGAGAAACAGCACATGGAAGAACACACAGAAAAAAATGGAGGCTTTTGTTTCTCATGGGCTCTGACCACACAGCAAACTGAATGGATGAGAGATTATTCCACGTTTAGCCGTCAGCTGTGATTAATAACCCTTTGCACTCCTAGAGGTTTCACATTCACATTTTCCTTTCAGACCGTTAACATTTATATATGATCATCAGAATCGATATATCTTTAGTTTTATTCGCCGTCTTTGGTTGCTGCACATACCTCAGGCTTCTGCTGAGCACCATAATTATCATGATAGATGAAAAAAGAGAGAAGATGAATAGGTACAAGGCTTTGGCAGAAACTCTGACATTCCTAAAACAAAACCAGGATTTTGGCTTCTTTCTGCTTCAGTTCATTGTCTTTTCTGTTGGGGGGAGAGATTGTATGCAGACAGATATATTATCACTGCTGTGCCTAAAGATATTTAATGGTGTCGGTTTATTAGACTCCAGCTTTAGGAAATAGAAGCTCACAGGGGTTGTCGGAGCAGAACGAGCTACCTTCAGAGCACACCTGCTGGCTCTAAAAGCAGCCGAGCTGTCAAATGAGCAGGTGGCGAGTGACACAGAGGTGAGAGGTGGAGGAGAGAAGTATTTGGTTCACATTTATGCACTCCCCTCACTTACTTGGTTTCCTGATTTAGATTAAACACCACGTAGGCTGCAGAAGGTCCAAAATGAATTTCCCCTTCTGGACAATGAATTCTGGATGTGGACTTGGTGAACATAAAGTCTGAGATTCACAGAAAAGACAGTTGTCGAAATCAACACAGATTACATGGATGGGTTCTTCATCCGCTTCGAGGATAAATAGGTTAAAGGTTTTTGGTTTGTATTAAGCTAAAAGAGGGAGCTGGAGCAACATTTTTAGGTGCTTTGACATAAAAAAGAAAAACACATTTTAACAGGAAAGAGTTTAATTAAAGATTCTAATAATGCAAAGATAATAAATGAAATAAGTTAAAGCTTAATCCGAAAACAGACCTGGTCATGCAGTCTACCAAATAATCAGGCATACTTGTGAAAATACTGGAAGAGGAATTTTAAAAAAAAGTTATTTTATCTTTGAGGAATTTGGAAAATAAGATATTTTTAACAACCTAAAACCAGAATTTTTTTAAATTACTTAACAGGAGATAGTATGCCATAAAGTCAGACCGCTGCAGTCGATGCAGAACACTGCTGCCCAAATCCTCACAAATACTAAGATAGTAGAGCACACCCCATTTCTAAAGTCTTTAAACTGGCTCCCTTTATCTTAGAGAACAGACTAAATTACTTATGTCAGTCTATAAATCACTCAGTGGCTTTGCTCCAAAATACATTGCAGACTCGTCACCGGTGGATGAACCTCCAGGGTCTCTCAGGTCTTTCGGCTCTAATCTACTCTGAGAATGTAGAATCAAAAGCAAACATGGAGAATCAGCATTTAGTTCTTATGCTTCAGTACTCTGGAATAGACTCCTAAAAGGCTGTAAAAGCATTGAAACAATAAGCTGCTTTAAACCGAGATTTAAAAATGTAGTTTTTTAAGAGTGGCCTTTAACCATTTCATCGTCTGAAGTCCAACTTGCATGTCATTTTTTTCCATCAATCATTTTCACTTCAATATAATCCTCTCATTCTTATTATGTTTTCATGCCATCCCCCCCCAACGGAGAGTATTTTTAATGGTCTTACTACTGAAATTTCCTATATAAATAAACTTCCCTTAGGCACAGAAAAGAAAGAAATATTTCAGTGGCAGGCACTTAAAAAATGAAAAAAGCTGAACATAACGTTGTTCTTAAAAAAAGAAAAAACTTCAAAGGTCTAAAGGAAGTTCAAGGTATTTTTGATCCAAACAAATCTTCTAAACCTTAAACCGTACATTTGGATTAACAACAGCAGAACAGGTCCCCCCAAAAAAGTATAGTGGCATCCAAAGTACAACTGAAATAAAACCTATGAAGTGTAAAAATTGAGAAAATTTTAGCACAGGGACATCATTAAAAACAAAATGTTGAGCTAAAGCCAATTCGAAAACATGCCAGCTGTTGTCAGACTGAAAAATTATCACAGAACTTCTTAAGGTGGGAGAAAAGAGTGGAATCATTTTTGTTATTTTTTTTTTTTCAAAGAATGTTAAATCATAGTTATCTATTTTGTATTGCTTTCACAACTTTTAATTATCTTGGGGAACTCGCCAATCTCTGTAAAACCCACAATAGATGGATATGGTGAATATCCAGCCCGGGGTCTATTTGCATTTGAGTTTGGATGTTCTCCCTATGCATGCGTAGGTTTTCTCCGGGTACTCCAGCTTCCTCCCACAGTGCAAAAACATGACTGGTAAGTTAATTGGCATCTCTAAATTGTATATTCATCCATCTCATTGTCACTGATGACATTCACAGTGAAAAAGAGACTAGAAAGGTTTTATTATCATTATTGGCATTATTGGCATTTTTTAGACACTGTTTGTTATAACAAGGCAAAACTTTTATCTGCAGGCTTTATCGACAAAATTTACTGTAAAAAAAAACAAAAAAAAAAAAACTGGTTGAATTAAATGATCATCACTTCAAATAAACATGACGTAATGTCTTCACACAACAAAGCAGGTTACATTTTGTCCTTAAACATGTTCTAGGAAAACAAAAGATAAACCACCAGCTCAGGAGTTTGACTTCTAAATCAGTCAACATTTAACAGCTCAAACGTTAAAACCTAAACTTCTCTGAACAACTCAATGATGCACCAGTGACAAAGAACCCAGGCAAAGCTCGGTGTCCCTAATCTGTCCTTTTAAGGCCCTGCCGCATCTTTAATTGCCTGGACACTCGCCTCCAAAGGGTCTGCTTTCGTCTCTTAGTGAAAAGATGAGACCTCTTATGCTCCTTACAACAGGCTTAAGCTGATAAACCCTCTTACTCAACATGGCCGTGGGATCGCTGCTCTGAGCAAACAGGCTGAACTAAAAAAGACTAATCAAAACAGTGATTAGCCTCCAACGTGGAGGCAGAGCTAAGCCACAGTGCAGCTCAGCAGGAGGTCTAGACTCCAAACCGTGAGACCTGTGCGATAAAACTTGTGCTCCAGTACTACAACATAAGCTGGGATATATGTGGAATGCATGCAGAGGGGTAATTTACCAAAGACATGATACGATTTCTCCATGATGGGTGGAGAAATTAAAGGACAAAAAAAAGCATCAAAGTCTCATTAACCCCAAGCAATTTAAAGACAAATAATAAAAACTGTTACTGTCTTAGTTCAGTTCACCTTTAATTCCACCTCGGTTACAGCGAGCTTTTCTTCCAATATCTCCATCAGACCTGCTGTTGTACTTTCTCAGCACGACAGTAAAGCCCTCTGCTTTATATGCAGCCATAGAGTGTGAACAACATGAGAAATAATAATAATAATAATAATAATAAATCAATGCTTGGGTCCTGGAGTAATTAAATATAAGGTTTCCTGACAATGGAGAACTACTCTTCAATCTCTGTATACAAAATGATGTTATCTGTCAATGGGAAAGTATGTTAAAGAAATGCTTTTCAATGCAAATATATCAGTGAAAGGTTTGTTATCCAGGCTTTCATGTGCAGAAGATCAAAGAATGATTCTCCATCTTTCAGATGTTTACAAGTTTTTACTTTTTCTTCCAAGTCAAGTCTTACGTCTTTTGCCCCCAAATCAGTAAAAGTCTCAAGTCGGTTATAGCTGACAACTAATTTAATCCATTGCATCTTGTGCACCTCCAGCACTGTACTCTTGTACATAATCACATAGGATCCCTCCCCTACCTGTTGCTGTAAGTTTTTACACTACCCTCTGTTTCCACTCCTTCCTCTCAGGGTAAATAAATCAATCAATCATAAAAGGACAGTTAAGCTAATGCTAATTTTTCAAAGTTGTCAAATGTAGTATTTTTTTCCACTGCAAGTCGGCTACTGCAGAGGCTGAACAAACTATGTGATGATGGGCTAACCTTTTCCATTACATTACTTCTTTACTGGTTCTGTGCAGAGAGTTAGTAAAATGATAAAGATTTTACTTGTGCCAATTCCTTACAGCTAAAACCCAAGATATTTCATGTGATGCCATTAAAATGAAGCATAGCTATTATGCTGCAAGCAGGATTCCCAAAATCTTGCAACCGTTTCTATAGTTGCAGGTAAACTCAGCTGATAAAACATGATCCAATTATCCTGTAACAGGAGTTAATTTACAGCAGACGAAGTAATGTCACAGCATCAATACATTTAGTGTCTCCACTGCAGAAACGTTTTATTTTTTCTTTGTCCAGATTATCTTGCACACAACTGACCCTAACCAACAGTTCACAAATGTAACCCAGTATGAGTCATGTGACACACACAGGATACAAATGTAATTAATTTTGGTCGATTTAATGTCAAACAGAGTGTTTTTTCAACACTGGATAATAACACTGTAAAAATAAATAAGATAAACCCATCTGCAGATGTTCCTGGATATTTAGATTTATCACCGAAATAATAACACACTAAATGAGCTAAATTCAACTGTGCTTGTTTGTGCGTGAAGTCTCCAAGAAGAGCGGGAGCTGCCTGCACCTGCAAATTATTCCAATTGAGTCTCTGCTTATTAGAAAAATAATGAGCCATCTACAGGCCAGGAGATCTGCTTCAGCAGGACTCCCCTCCGGTTTTCCCCACTTTCTCCAAGTGCAATGTGCCAATTTAGCAAAGACAGCATTTAAATAATCCTAATAGCCCTGGAATGCAGTCACGATGCTGAGCTGCAACGAAAACTACATGAACAGATGCTTAGACACTTAGAAAAGAAAAATAACTACTTAGCTCTAAAAGAACCGACTTAAAGTGCTGACTAAGTATTTATATTTTCAGGAAAGCTGAGCTCAGTGACATATGATGGTATTAGAAATACATAATATTATAATGATCCTGCTAAAGATTAACAGCTTTCTGTAAATTTGGCTTCATTCGAGCTGCAAACTGAGGATCATCCATTAGTAAAACCAACTAATCCGCTTTATGGGAGGGATCAACATCAAAACGTGACACGAACATAAGCTCCTGGAAACACAGATAATGGAGCAGCAGTCATATATGGAGCAGCTGTTTAGAATAAAGAGGGAGACGGGATCTAGTGTCACAGTGGAGACAGAACACAGTCGTACAACCTTCTTCACACTGACCAGGCTATTTCAGGGGTTTAATACCGGGTTAGGGTTGCCGGGGGCTGACAAGCCTGAGCAAAGACGGATGCTGACAGATTGCCATTGGAAGCCATTGTAGGGACACGGCACGCTGAGAGTTACGCTTTTATATCGTTTTTTTTTTTATGTCAGAGGCAAACTGGGGCTAGAGACACACACACACACACACACACACAAAAAAAACAAATCACAAAAAAGAAACGAATGTTCAAATGCAGATCGATGTGTTTTTTGTAAATTATGCATTACATATATATTTCTATACCATCTTGGATGTTACCATTTGTATTTACAACCAATCAAGGCCAGGATAAGTGTCTTTTTGTCAGTCAAGCTCCTGATGCCCACAGCCCTGCGCCGCACAGCGAGTACAATCGTTAAAGCTCAAGATCGCTTGTGTTGCAGTTCTGCATTAGATCAGAATTCTGTCCAATACTCATACAGTTTTATTTAAAACAAGCGCATGTAAGCTACTGTCCACATGCATTCTGAGCATTTTATGCAAGCAGATTAAATACAATTAGGCCTCCAACACATCACACGCACAACTTCATGCTCCTTCTCTTCACTTGTGACTTGGATTCTATGCGCCTATAGACTCTTTCCCACTTGCGTGTAGATTGGTTTCTGTGCACTTTTGTCAAATTTTCACTTTGAAAGAGGAACCAACCAGAGGATGTAAGCTGCTGCTGATTGGCTACCCTTACAGGAGATCCCACCTCTGGAGACAGTGCTGTTTTCTTCCTGGCTGCTGTTTGTTACAATAGCAAACATCACACTCTGGTCAGTTTGCATCAAACAAAATACGATCACAACTTTCTAACTGGGGCAATTATGTTATGCAGTTTTATTCCAAGCAACCGTTTATTCCAAAATTACACATGTAAACATCGTATGTAGGCACGAATATTCAAGTTGACAGATGACGAATAGACACACATGTTGATTTACGAGCACCGTGTCAGGTACTTTTGGGCGCCAGAAGTGGCCTGTATTAACAGTAATTAGACAGGGGATATCAAGGGAAAGCAGGAAGGATATGCAATAAAACCTCCTAGAAGACGGTGTCGGAATCAAACCTCATAGTTTTCCTCAAAACGATATTAAAAACTGAATACTTGAAAGTAAATTTAGGATACATATTCCTTCCATTAATGGACACTAATCCATGTTCGTCTGTCAGGGGATGTTAGCAATAACCTGGGCTCACATCAATGACTACATTATTAGATAAACTTCTGTTGAAGCTAAATTCTGCTTGTTTGTCGGTAGAAATAACAATGCAGCAAAGACTGGGCCAAGTACTGTAAATAAATACATGCATCAAAGTATAATAAAGTTATGAAAGGTGAGGGATTTATAATTGCAATAACATGCCCTGTACTTCCTATTTGATAGGGAAGGTCATGTCAAATTTCTGGAGCTTTCTCTGGATGTAAGGAGAAGAGACTTCATTCCACTGGACGTTTTTTTTTTTAATGGTGCCAGCTGGCATTTTATTTCTTAAAGTGATTGGCTAAAACCAAACTTTGGTCAATTGAACCAGACCATCTTTCCCTGACCATATTTTGATGGGAGCAGTCCTAGATATATATATAGTACTGCATAAAAAATGTCCCTTTCAAAACATTTTGAACCACCGAAAACCTACAAGACTGAAGATAAATGAGCTCCGTCTATCATTATTTGCTGTATAAAAAGTACAACAGGTTTGTCTGCGATAGGTTCTCTAATAAAACAGCGGCTGAGAATAAGCACCGATGCTACAGTGTACTTTGTAGTCATTTGTGTTTTTATGCCATGGATTGATCCATGAGTCACGGTGGAAAAAGGAATCCAGGAAATCTTTGATCTGATGATGTATGCGGTCATCATTATTTGAATAAGTAAAATTACACACAACATGATGGCTAACAATACCAGTGACTATACTTGAAACATACACTGTTACAACAATGGAATAACATGTACTTCACTGGTAGAGCATGTTACATGATATGCATCTTTAAAAAAAAAAATACAAAAAAAAAAAACAAAACAAAACAAAAAAAAACAAAAAACAGCGTGGCCTGGATTCTTCTTAAACTTTTCTCATGCAACATTTAGAGAGAAGGAAAACCCATTTGTTTAGTTTGATATAGGCATAGGTGAAGAACCTTTGCCTGCAGGCATGATAAATAAGGGTGGTTTTGCAATTCTTTAATTTTGTGTTGATTTAAAACTGCTGATTTATTCTGCGCTGTAGTTCTAAGAAATAAAAATGGAATCTGTTAAATCTGGAATCGGCAGGACAAACCTCAAAGTAAAAAAAAAACAACAAAAAAAAAACAAAAAAGGGAATTTTTATCGGCCAACTTGATTAATACATCTGAAATCTTTTCATTGATGTTTGACGTCATAAAAATCGTTCACACTTCAGTTTTTAGAAAAACAACTCAGTTTGACA
Source organism: Jordanella pulchra (assembly GCA_034780135.1). Classification (NCBI taxonomy): domain Eukaryota; kingdom Metazoa; phylum Chordata; class Actinopteri; order Cyprinodontiformes; family Cyprinodontidae; genus Jordanella; species Jordanella pulchra. The sequence goes on along the minus strand of JAUZNJ010029166.1, from coordinate 24,530 downwards.
AGTTGCTGCATGCGCACCCCTGCAGCTCCAGGCATTGCTAGTTTGCAGCAATTGACTGTGTCTTTGCAAAAAACGGAACATGATTTTTGACACCATAGCTCTCTGGAAGATAAAGCCTGCCTTTTTTTCCTGTGAAAATCTGCACTTGCCAATTGCCTGATTAATCTCCCTTATGCCACAAACTAGTCGAAACAGCAGAACTGGTGCCAGAGTGCCCTTCTGCACACGGAGACACTGGGTCTCTTTGTACAGAAAGCTCATTTCAAGCACAGGCAGGAGCTGCAGGAGCACTTACACTTGAATGAATATGGCACAGAGGTGGGAGGAGGGTTGCTGTTTGCATACATTCTGTTTCCACCCACTGAACAGGATGGTGGTCAAATGGACTGAAGTTTGGTGGTCAAATGGACTGAGTGCAAACTTGTCACACCAAAATAAATGCTAAAACTATGAATACATTTCAAATCAGCACCCTGATGAAGCAGATATACTTTAGGAGAGGCATTTTATTTTGTATTAAAGGCAGGGTGGAAAATAGCACAGCTACTGCAGACAAACACACAAGTGCATTTCCATTATAATGTCGCTTTTCATTTAGCTTAAGAAATATGATCGGTGGTGATGACGAGGAGGGAACTGGGAAATCACCACGAGGCAACATTCAATCTAGGAGATAACAAAGGGCAAACGAAAGACGGCTATGGATGGCAGGAGGCCCCTGGGGCGAGTGTGGGGCTATTATGGTGGGAAGGGCTCCTGAGCTGTGGTGTGGGGCAATTATAGACCGAAAGGACTCGACTAAGGAGGGGGAGGGGGAGGGCACGACAGCCCATCCATGAAGGGTAGCTGTGGTGGAAAAAAAAACAAAACACAAAAATTATCTAGACAAAGCAGCATAAAAAAAAACAAAAAAAAAAACAAAAAACAAAAAACAAAAACATAAAGCCCAGACAAATGACGCTTGCCACATCACCCGACAGCCATGTGCTTATTCTGATGGAAAAACATCTATACCAACTGCCTGCATGTCTGTACCTGAATCTAAAAATGAATAATCACCCTGAACTTTCGTCTGCACTGGTTTGGATGGTTTTACTGGTAAATGTGCTACAATCGCTCTGGTTTTGGACAAAGTCGGTGAGCAAATAAATCATCTGCTGTTCGCATCCAGAGCTACAGCAGACACTGTGCTGTGGTGAATACATCAGCCGTGTCGATTATCTTTAACGTCATTCCTCTGTGGAAAGTCCTGCCTGGAAACCACACAGCGTCCAGCAGTGGTCCAACTGGAGGGAGAGGAAAAGTCAGCCTGGGTCTATCGTTTCATTGGTCTGTGGACCACAGACGGAGGTCGCAGCCTTACAGCTGGGGTGTTCTATTAAAACAAGGTAGTGGGAATTCAAACATTGACTCTCAGTGCCTTACTAAAGTATTCAGTCCTTCTATATTACACCATGTTGTAAACACAAACTATAATGGAACTAGTTGGGATCTTCTTTAGAAGATAAAAGTAGCTATTAATTGTGAAGTGAAGCGTAATGATACATTTCCTTTTTTTTGTCATTTCGTTTTAAATGCAAAAGGTATAGCATTTACCCCATCCATTAGTTCATTCTGTATAAAACTATTTTCCTTTTTCATACCAGTTACAGTCTTTACAAGTTTTCACACATAGAATTAAAACTTTTTTCTTTAACTGTGAAAACGGTGGCGCTTCAATCAGACCGGAATCGGACATCTTTGTACAGAAACGTTCAACCCCTAACATCAAATATTACAGTTGGATCAAAGTCTGGACTCTTAGCGGCCTATTATAAACATGTAAAAATGCTCTGCTCTTACCCTGGTTGAAGACCCCCCCCCCCATTTTAGCTTCCTCTCCTTCAGCAGGCCAAAAACAACCCCACAACATGACCCTGAATCCTCATATTTCACTCAGAAATGGCCGTATGACATTCATTCAACAGTAGCTTCCTTCTAATTACAGATTAGCGACGTGCTTGAATGATTTATCCAGGGGGACTGTCTTTGCAGCCACTCCAACCCGTCCACTGGCCTTGTCTGCTTCTCTGATTACTCCTGTCCTTATTTGGCCTATTAGCTATGCCTAGTCGGTTTGCAGTCCTGCCATACTCTTTCCATTTTTCCAATGATTCTATGCAAGATGTTCAAAGGACCATAGCTTATAGGGTCTGCTGTGCGTCTTGGTCTTCATTTTGTTCATTACCGTTCTTAAACGAACCTATGAGGCATTCAATGAAATGCTGGATAAAAACCAACACTACCTCCCATACAGGTTGAAGGCTAATGTTAGCTTTTTATTTTATTTCAGTGTAGTAGACTGAATACAAACACATGCTGCAATCTACCGAATGTTTAAATAACAAAACAAAGGGGGAGTAATTTCTTAGGATTATTTTCCTTTCACTTCTGTGTTGGTCTGTCAAAAAAAAAAAAAAAAAAAGAAAGAACTAATAATTCTGCAGGAAGTCAACCGAGGTACAGTTCTGATGACAGCTCTATTGCTGTGACCTCTTATAACATAACATCACCCTGTAAAGGAGCCACAGTGGTCAGTAAAAGAAGACAGCAACTTAAGCTCAGTGGGGTGAGATTTAACAGTTGGTGCCGTTAAGCATCCTGAACCCTTACAACACACACACACACACACCCACACACTGCTGCCAGGGCCTCCAGCCTCAGGCGGTTTCATTGCAGCAGGTGTCTGTGCCGCACATTCTTTACATAAGCTCTTGTCAAACATGGTGCACAGCTACAAGGCCTCACAGCTGCACAACAATGGAGTCAAACTCCAGCGTTTGGCTGCAGCCGGAGTCAAGGTAACGGTTCAAGGAAGGTGGTTTTAAGTTGGAGGCAGAGCAAATGCAGCACCGATCCAGACGGTGTGAAGGAGTTTTTGTTGCCCAAGAAATAAATTGTGAGGATTTTGATATTTTTTAATCCTAAATTCTGGACATGTTTGGAATTAAAAGGGTAATAAGATACAGTCTATTATTGTTTCCTTATTATATGAACCATCACTTTGAAACAGGGCATGACCAGAGCCAGGATTAGTCTGAAGTCTATTTTACCACTTTCAAGACCCCCAGGGGTCCTTTAACTAACAGGAAAGTAAATGACAGCAGTTTCCATACATAAAAAGGAGGTCTTCTTTTCCAAGGTTTAATTCGTTTGGTTATATAAGTCTGAGCAATGAGGGATGAACATTTCTTGCGGAGCTTATGTTTGAAGGTGGGTGAACTTCTTGTTTCTTTCTTAGCTTGTGAATAAAAACAAACATTGTCCTTCTATCAAGGTATGCAACAGCGATAGGACTGCCTGGAAGAGGTTAATCTCAATGTCATTTATTTAGAGCAACCCCCACAAGAACAGCATGAATGAAGCCACAGTATGCTTCATAAACACTGTTGTGGTCCTATAATACACTCAGAGTAAATCCGACAAAAACATTTAGATCCTAGGAGGAGATTTAAAGTCTGCTATTTCTCTGACGTTCTCCACATAATGTTTACCCCTCAGACTTACATGTACAGGTATCTCAGAGATACAATCTGAGGAGAAAAGTGATGAAACATGTTTAATTACTTTTACATCTCATTAACTCCCAAGAGTCTAGAAACTTCAACCTCCTCATAGGTAGGATTTAGCTTTTTAATAAAAATCCAACTCATCCATTGACCCTATTAGCAGCTTTTAATCCATGTATTACGTTTTAATATCTCCTTATTTTAAATGTCTTTAATTCTTGTTTTACTGAATAAATGTATTGTTTAATATTTTTTCCAGCCTATTGGGTTTATGATTTTCATTTGAAACGTCACATGTTAATAAACCATCCCAACAGTTTTTAAATGAGCAACAAAAACTGAACACGCGTTTCCATGGTCTACTGCTTGGGGTCAAAATGCTATAGACCTGGATTCGTTTTCCTGCTCTGACTCCAGAGCTCGCATTTGAAGCTTTTTAGGGAATATTTGCAATAAATCAAGATATTGTAAATTTCTCACCTCAACTATGTTACACAACAACCTGTAATTAAGCACTTTAGAAGGTATATATTGTCTAGCATCACTCAATGAACTTATTTTTATTATGGTAAAATAAACTAATGTACTAATCAGTTAGGGATCAAAATAAGTCATGACCATCAGATGACAGAGGAAAAAAAAAATTAATTAATTAAATATGCCAAATAACTGGCATGTATTTGGTGACAATTTTTCATTTAAGTAAAGATGAGAAAAAAAAAAAAAAATGAACAAGAAAGGGATTCAATACTCCAATGTTAAAGAATCAAAATAAGTAGATAATTTAATTATTTAATTGAATAACGATTGAACAATGAATTTTTATACATTAAAATAAATAAATAAATAAATAAAAAAAATGTACCAAAAACTGAACTGGCTGATGTAACGATGGTTTAGGAAGTTACTATCCCCCAGTGAAACCCTTCTTGTGTTGCACAGTTAGGAGAGCTGCGACACACCATGAACAAGGTGCCAAACAGATTTCAGCAGATCAGGGAGATGCTGATGAAAGGCGTCCTTAACCTCACTCTCAGGCTGCTGTGCACCGTCATCACCTGGCAGGAAGCCGAGGGAGCAGCCGAATGAAGACAAGAACAGACATCCAAGAGGATTTTATCTGCAATGTGATCCTCCTTATCAAAACTCAGACACAAAAAACTGAAGTTGTAATCTAACTGCTGTAGACCTGCAGGATTAGTTTTGAAAGGACTCAATATAAGGCCAGCATTTCTCTGAATGACAGACTTCTACTGAGCAGTAATCTGCTTCAATAAGACAGCTGCTGTGCTATATGGAAACATTGTTCTGCATTTATAGTTTTGTAAGTCAAATCTAAACTCCAACATGCTTTCAAAACAATCAAAATGAAGCATATGCAATTAGGCTTTTTAAGACTGTTTTTGAATTATTATTTTTTTTTAAGAAAGATTTGCAGTTAGCTTCACCCTTTCCAAAGGAGTATACAAATAATTTGATGCTACTCAACTGATCAAAATGTTGTAGCAGGTGTTGTTGAGACTCCACCTGGTAATAAAGGTCATAATATATCTACATCAGGTGCTGGAAGACCTCAAGCCCACTGTGAGAGAGCAGTCACTTTAAAGCAAGGTTTTATTTGTATTTTAAAATGATAAAATAAAAAATATTTTAAATATTATAGCCCCTTGTATAGGAACTGAATACAATTGCAAAAAAAAAATAAAAAATAAAAAAATCTTCATGTAATTGCTCCAACATGTAATCATGTAATTTTCTTCCTTCCTTCAAGTCTTGCTCTCTCTCGCCATCCCCCAGCCTGTACAACCACAGATATCTGGCTCTATCAGCTGCTAGCGCTCAGTATGCTTTGTCCCCCGACTGAAAATATTTGGATATTTCAGACCAAAAGAGAATTTTTATAGAATTAAGGTCATGTTCAAGTCCATTGTTTATTTTGTACTCTTTTTAATTAATACTTCCTGTAGTAATGGATGGCATGAATGAGTGAGAAAAAAAGGATAAAGGAGGGAGGAGGAACGGAGGAAAGGAAGTCAAGTCAGAAAATCTAAGGTGGGCGATGAAGCTCTGAAAAAGGAATGAAAAAAAGTGCATCCAATGATCCAAGTAGGAAAAAAACTCAAACAACTGGGAAAAATAGATCAACCTTGGAAGACAGGTTAGAAAGTGATCTTTTTCCACAAACTAACATCATCATATTGTTCCAGTGGGTCAGGCTGTACCGTCCACATCCAGAAAGAGAAGTTTATGCTGTTAGTATGATTACTGCACACGTACATCCAAAGACAAACAAAACAATCTATTCACTTCTGCTCTCTGTTAGCCACTTCCTGTTTCTTTCAGAAAAACAAATCTGAAAACAATAGGGAGCTAATTATGGCTGCAACCACCAACAATGTTCATTATCATGATCATTCACTCTGCTAATTATTGTCTAATTATTTTTCTGTTGGTCAGCTTAATGTTTTGGCAAGAAAGATGAGTGAGAACAAAAAGAAAGGCTGAAGAAAATAATTTCAATTCAGACTGGAGCTTGGAATAACAGCTCATTTTATTCATTTAAATCCTCATCTAGGATGAGAAGAGGGTTATAGTTGGAAATAAAAGTTACCAACATTTTATATCAAATCACAGAAAATAGTGTTTTTAGCAAAAGGTCACATTACAACCACAATTTTATTATTAGGATAATATGTGATGGAAGAACACGAGAAGGTGCATACAGTAAAGTGGAAAGAAAACAATAAAATCCCTTTAGTTTTTTTAATCACACATATATAATAATAATAATAATAGTAACGAATTCAAATTCCTAAACAAAAAATAATCTTATTTCATTTCATTAGTACTCCGATTAGTATACAGAGCCCATAGTGTGTAATATAACCCGAGTAAAAATGCCAGGATTAAAGCAGAATGAGGATATAAAACAAAACCCCTCCAATATCTGTCCATATCCTAAAAATGGAAAGCATATAGCACAACTGCAAACATGCCGAGGCACTAGCGTCCAACTAAACAAAACATCAACACCTCAGATAAGAGAACTGTAATCAAAAGAAAACCAATAGAAGCTTAGATCATGGTTTGCATTAATCCACAGGAAACACATTCATTATACTGAAATCAGGGGAAACCATATTTGATAAAAAACATAAATCTCTGTTAGAATGGTCCAGTCAAAGTACAGATCTCAATTCAGTCAAAAACATGTGACCAAACTCCCAAAGTGCTGCTTATAGATGTGTTTAATCCAGTTCTGCAGAGTTTAGCTTTTAACAAGTAGTGAACATTTTGTCTGTGAATTATTCATGCTATCTTTTTTATCTGTTAAGAGAAAATGGAGTTTATGTTTTTAAAAATGTGTTTAAAAATTGTATTACAAAGAAAAGAGACAAAATAGCTAGATAAACGTCATTTCAGTACGTTTACAGATCCAAGGGATCTAGCCGAAGAGGACAGAGACAATAAGCAAACATAAACGTGTAAGAGAGCTCTGTAAAACTAATTTATCACGCATGTAACACGACTGTCCACAAGTAATATTTCAGATTGTAGCTGTGGTGAAAGAGGAATATTTTAAAATGCAGATAAGGTCCAAAGTGACCCAGAGCTGCAGGCCTCAGCCAAACGGATCGACAGCTGCACTGTGCAGCACAAGGCCCAGACAGACAGCAACCGGACCACCAAGAAGAGCATGAACAATGCCCATGTTGATGCCACACATAGTTTCCACTCGTACTTCTAGCAAATAATGACACTGCACTGTGATGTTGGACGTGTTCCACCCCAGACAACAGGACCACCCTCCTGCTTCCCCCCATGGCCGGGTCGTCTCAGCCTCATTCAAACCCGGAGCTCATTATGAGGTGTAATGAAAAAAAATTAAATAAAATCATTAGCATTCAGAAGGAATTTACAAGACAATGTTCCTGTCCAGCTCCTGCCTTCACAACACAACTAACAGGAGGCTGTATTGGGAAAAACGAAGCCAGAATGAAAAGATGCTTCCTTTTCTGGATAATAATGTAAACAACATCCAGGATAAGATACTGGTATTAAAACATCACGTTCTAAAAGGAGTTTTATAATTTTATTGCAAGATAAACAAGTCCAAAATAATTCTTGCATTTCATGCTTTCTATATTGCACATGCACATGACAGCCGGTGAAATCCAACAAGTCAGAACATACAGGACTTCAATCATTTCTCTTTTCACTCTGCATACATCAGAACTTAAATCACAGACGCCTTTAAACTACTGTGGAGTGGGTTGCTTTGGCTTATGTGTTTTAGTTATAAAGCAATGCATGAAACCAGTACTGGAATCAGGACGCTGGCCTGGCCTCCATGCAACATAATCCTCCGCTCTATTGTTTCCAAAGACAGTCAGGTTTATGATGCCGCCGAGATGAACAGGATATGGTAATATAGAATAATTCATTTGTATAAAAACCTTAAATCATTTTGCATGATGTAGGAGGAGATATTTCTATGTGCTTGTTACAGCTGAGATCAAGGAAATGAATTTTCATCAACATCACAGAGAATAAAAGAAAAAAAAAAATACAAGCAGTTGCAGTGAAAGCTATTCAGACAGACAGCATTTCCTCCTGAAATAAAAACTTACTTTCATGACATGTGAGCAACAACAATCAATCATCTAGAGATTAGAATCAGACGATGTTCTGCTGCTTGGCTCAGGTTGTTAATGTCCAATACTGAACAACCATTGTTTGGTTTAGGAAGTCCCTACCTTCTCTCTCTTAGACAGATGCATCAACAGTAGGAAATGATGCCCTTTTTTAATTTAGAAAACAACAAAAATAAAATGTTATACTTCGATTTAAAAACCTTGTATGTACTCATTTTCTGTGGGATATGAAATGACTACATCTGTCAATAGAATATGCTGCACTTTAACTTGTGAGCCTGTGTCCCAGGCTTTAGAAAAAAAGAAATACAGAGATGGAAAAAAAAATACTCAGCAGGTCAGACCCAAAATGCACCCCTTTTTTTTTGGGAAAAGTTTTTTTTAAATGTTGCAACGAATCTTAAAGGGTGATTTTTAAGGTAAAAAGCTACAAATAAAACCGGCCTTTTACTGATAAGTGCGCATTTCCAGAAACCTGTTTGACATATAGGACATAATTACGAATAAAAACAATATACTGCCATTGTTTTTACAATACAAAGATCACGGCAACATATTTACAACATAAATACAAAAACATTTCCTTGGTTTGAATCATTAGTGTATAGACAGGGGAAAGCCAGGAGGAAGTCTAATGCGTTTCCCCTTCTAATAATAACCCAGGAATGTCTGCAGCAGCACATTTATGCGCTGGTATAACTTGCTGAATTAAAGTCTGGTATATTTCCACAAATAAAATGACCAGCAGATTGATTTATTAAGTAGAATTCAAAAGAAAGTGAGGTTTCATAATTGCCTGGTTAAACCTTTTGAAATGGATTAGTTTCAGTCCAATGTTTGCTGGATACGTTTTATCAATCAATGCGTTTTAAATGACATTTGATTATAATAATCTTTCTGGATAACGAGCTTAAGAAAAGCTGATGAACTGAATTAAACTACAACTCATAACATGTTTAAAAACAAAAACCAGTGAAAGTTTGTATTTGTTTCCACTTGCAGACAGGCGGATCAGGCTGTGCTGCCCCTCATCACCACTGGCCCCTCTTACCTTTTTGTGTCTGTCTTTGAAAGGTAACGCAGGCCACGGCATCTCCTGCAAAAAGTCCTGCCAGTGTTTCTGGTCCTGATCAGAAGAGACGAAGACGATTTCCAGCTTGTCCTTATGCTCGGACGCCTTTTTGAAGCGATTGTAAAACTCGCAAAGGCTGCCATTGAACTGCTTGCAAGGGGCGTTCAGGCTGCACCCAAAGAAGAGCCCGACCAGGGAGAGCCTGGCGCCCAGAGACTGAACGTCCACCTCGGCTTTCTCGCTGTTGACGAGCCGCTCCCCGAGCAGACCCACCAGAAACTCCGACATCGCGGCGAACACGCAGTCCGAGAACACACAGGCGCGACCGTGACCACCTCAGACGAGGCTGCAGCACATGTAACCGCCCAGCACTTCCTGCACCTCCACCAAGCTGAGAGGTTTGTGCGGTGAGCTCCGAGCCCCGCAGACACAGAGAGGCGTTGCGGTGAGGGCTTTCCGCCGCTGCGCTGCTCGTCCCTCCGCTCTGAGCGCTGTGCAGGAATGCGCTCTGCTTAAATCTCCCTGACTGCAACAGGGATTGCCCCCATTTAACATGAAGCCCCTCAATTATACCACTAAATCTTTCTGTTATTAAATAAGTGTTCACTTCACCTGCACGTCATATGAGGGTTTTAGTATTGGAATGCCTCAAAATAAGGCTAAATTAGACTTTCTTCTATATTCGCAAACTGTCTTACGTCCACATTGAAATTAAAAGATTTTTGAAATTTGGTTGTGAGTATCTCTGTGACGTGCAGTAACTAATTTTTGATATCATGGAGCTAGTAAGTTTTAAGTAAAGAATTTGAATGAATTTCACCAATTTCCATTATAAAAGCTGAAGAGAGAGAGAGGGCGTTTTTTAATAGTCTACTGCCACCTAGCGGTCACAGCGAGAGAACATGTTGGTGTCCCTCAGTACTTGTGGAACTTTATTTTTTGCCTTAATTTGCCCTTTTCGGGGTATGTATGTTTTTTATGTTTTGAAAAACAGCTCAACAATAGTTTGATTGAAAACATATTTTTTCAAACTTGCCATATTTTCTGAATTGGTTTTTGTCCTGAACTTTTAACACATGAAGTAGCTCTGGCTGAAGGCTTAGGATTGTCGGTACGATGGAAGGTGAATCTCTCTCCCAGTTTCAGGTTGTTTTCAGTATTTACGTTTTTGTGTGGGATCACAGTGTATTGCAACTCTGAACAGGTTCCATGTTGTTTCTAAAGACAAGAGCCCGACACCATGATACTGTCACCACCATGTTTAATCGCTGGGATAGTGGGTTTAGGGCATCATCCTTCACATTCAGCTGTGAATCTACTGACCAGAGCATTTTCTCACCCATTTGCCGTGTCCCCTACATGGATAGTATTGACCTTTAATCAGGTCCTCCTTTGGTTTTCTTCCCTTGCCGTTCTTCATAAGGACAGAATAATGGAGCACCCGATCAACAGTTGTTCTTTTAACAGATTTCCTGAGTTGTAGATCTCTCCCACTACTCAAGAATGATCCATGTGGATCAGAAAGGTGCAATGTGGATAATTTGTTTAAGGCACTCTAAAACCTTGTTAGGAAAAATCTATCCTTAAGAAACAACTGAACATCTCTGTACAAATTGCAATGCCCTTTCATCTTTTTTATACATTAAGTTGTGCATGAGGCTAGGTTTAGAGATATTGGGACTACAAGTCTAGAACTAGAAAGAGAGGGAACCTGAAGAAGTTGATTTTTATTGAGAATCAGTCAAATAATGGGACAGAATTCACAGCTGAACTGTTTAACATCGAGGATCCTTTTACTCAGGTTCACTTGAAAGGCAACACCAATTAAATAACAGAATAAAAAAAATATTGATATCTTTTTCTTAAAGCAAGATTTAATTTGTGTCTTTATTTATATACAGTGTAGTATTTATTGATTGCACAGAATAATCAGGCAGCAAAATGCTTCCTTCACTGCAGCCCAATACAGAGGTGCATGTTACAGACTGGTTACTGTTTTAGTTAATGCACAGCTGACAATTACTTTTTTTTAATATGGAAATCAAACGGGATGATTTGTAAGCGCTTGAATTGAACCATGTAAATTGGTAATTAGTTAAGAAATATAAGGTTCTTTATAAGCGATACAAAAGCTGAGGATGCTTCAGTCTTCTGTGAACATCATCTTCACCAGGTCTGGTTTGAAGCACTCCTCCTCCACCAGCTTCTGAGGCTGTAACAAAAAGTTCACAGATAGTGTTCAACACGACTCTGATGGTAGAAACTAATTCAAGGGTTTAAATGTAATCACAGTTGGGTGAAGTAACTTTCATATAATGTTTTATGGGCTCATTTCTGCATATTGAAATATTAAATTAGTTGCATTCAAATGTTTTCTTACAGTGCCATATCGCAGCAGAGTGGGAACTCCTGTCAACTTCAGGGTCTTCTTGAAGTCATTGTTTGGGTCCTTCCAACTAAAGCACAAAACAGACGAGGAGGTTATGTTTTCATCGGTGTTGGTTTGTCTGTTTTCAAAATAACTACAAAAAAATATTTGTGGATTTGGCTGAAAGTTTCAGAGAATGTGCGTATTGTGACTGGCAACAAATTCTTAAATGTTAGTGGTGATGTGGATCTGGATCCATCCTGATCCAGGAATTTATGAAAGATTCTGTGAATACATGTATTAAATATGTCAGGGGAAATGAGCTACTTGGTGGGGGTCTGCGCTCTCCAAGTGCTTTTGTAATTACACACAATATTTGAAAGAAATATCAATGTCAAATCTATAGATATATTAAAATAATCTAGAAATATAATGTTTGGAGGGAACGATTTTTCCCCCATTTTTAAAGGTTATTAAATAATTTCAATTCAAGCTTAAGAGATCAGTTTATAGACAATTACCAGAGCTAGCTGGATCATGCTCTTTTAACTTTGAAGTCCTTTCTCTTTGTGGAAATCAAATAGACCTTTTGAATTACAACAGATTTGGACATTTTTATATTTACAAGCATGTATGTGTGAAAAGGAAATTTGCTAACAATTTCCTACCATATAGGAAATAAATAATCTATTAAAGAGAAACGAATTAAGTGTTTTCTTAATGGCTTATGTTTAAAAAACAACACTTTCTTTGGGGTTAAAATGGGTCATTCTGATTGTCATCAACAACAAAATTACTGACTTTAGCTTTAGATCAGTCTGAATGAAATACTCATATAACTGTATAGTTAAATACAAACTATTTTCCTCTGCTTGATCTGTAAACAAAACAGCCATTCTTTATATTATTTTACAAGTATAATAACTGCAAAAACAATCATGTTTGTTTTTAAGTTATCCCAGCTACAAAAAATGAAGCCCAAAGAAAAAAGGAAAGAAACTTACTAAGCTCTATCTCCCACTTGACAATAGATGAAGACGGAGCCTTCAGGAAGATGAGTCAGCTCTCCTCTCACAACTGGCTCAGCTGAAACCAAGGCAAAAAACAAAACATTTTATGTTTGAATACAAATTAAATATCTACCAGTGTGTTTTTCCTTTCTTTAAAGAATAAAGACTTATAGAAGCGACGTGACTGTAGGGCGATGTTTTAAAAGTTACCTTTAACGCAATCTGGACACCAGCTCTTTCCCTCTGCGTCTTTGTTACCTGAAAAATACGCAAAAATATCTTTTCCTTTTCTCTCTGACACCGCCTTACAGAACTCATCATATCCGCGAACCTTCACTTCTTCATAACGCGCCATTGTTTGAACTGAGATAAAAGGAGAAACTTCAGTTTGAGGTGTGAGATATCTCACGTGAGTGTTTCAACGTCGACCTGCTACAGAATAAAAAAAGGTTCAAAAAGTACTTCCGGGTTGGGTTGCGCTTTAAAGTGACCGCTGAAACGCCAATGAAAAACTACTTCCGCCTGTTGTTGTCATGGCGCCGTAGTTTCAAACCGTTTTCAGGATTACATTGAAATAAGAACCTTATCCATAATGTATATCTTACTTTGTAACTGTAATCGAGAATATCTTCCCCCAATTCCAGACTAGAATTAATTGTCATGAACGACGGCGAAATGTCTGAATCATCAGTTTTGGGGTTAACTTAACGATAGATTAAAAGATGCGTTAGCTCTCTCATGCTAATAGTGATTAGCATAAGGGTTTATTTTTGTTTACAGTTTTGCCATTGCTTTAGTTGACTCAGTCCCCGCAATGACTGCAGAGTTTTTGTCGAATGGAGCTTTTGGTTCGTTGGAACTTCAAAACCAGGGAAGAAATTGGATCACTAAAGGATCCACCCGAAACGTAAACAATCAACTTTCAACAACTAGGACCTCCCAAACAAAGGTAAACAAAAGTTTTATTTTGCCAAATTCTCAGCTCTGTCGTCTCATTCCACTTAATGCTGATCAGTTAGTTCTTCAGTCGATAGTTTCTAGATGTGCTTGATAGATTAAATCATAGATTTAATCATTTTCTAAAAAAGAAAGGAAAAATAAAACACCCCCAAAACATTCAATGATTGACGATGAATCTCTTGGGGATGAATTGTGACCAGAATTATCATTTAAATTAAATGGCCGTGTTATGAATGACAATTTCTAAATGGGGGGAAAAAAAAGGGTTGATGTGAAATAGAAATTCAAGTCCGTCAAGAGGGAAATTTAGCCGTAGCAGCAGCAAAGTGACAAACAGATTGAAGCATCTTGATTCACACATAGGTAAGAATATAGAAACAGGAAGTAAGAATATGGGCAAATATCTACAGTAAATAGATAGAATACCCAGATAAAGAGGAATGTGTAACTGAATAGGAGAAAATGTTTATCCTGTGCAAAAATATTTGTACATAAGAACATAATAGACTATTTACATGGAGTAGAGGTTATTTTCTATTTACAAAAGATGAGGAACATTATACCATGTAAACATGTGACTATGTGTATAAATATACCTTTGTAGATTAAATCAAACTGATCCGAAAATCTAAGCTTGTTTTGAAGGGTATTTCTGAACTTTATAAACTCGTATAATTAACAAAAGTGCTTCATGGAAGAAATGATTAGCATAGTTTTATGCGAGATCCTGATCCCACTTTAAATTGTTAAATGAGCTGTTTGTTTTAAATAAAAGCCAAAAAGAAACGCTGAAGAGAAAATTAGTCATTCACATTTGCTTAGGCAAAACTTTTAATATGTAAAAACACTATCCTTTATTTGATCTCTGGTTAAAAAAAAATCAGAAAAGGATCTCTCCTTTTTACAGACAACGTGACAATGGATGATGATAGAAAGTATTCTAATACAATGTATTTTTGGGTTTTTGATTTCTTTAACAGTTGTTGTTCAATGAAGCCATTCCTCTGAGTGCCATCAACCGTGCTACTCGTGTTGGCCCTCCAGCTCCCATTGTGATAGAGAGACTGCTTCCATGTTCAGAGATGCGTGAGAGTGCAGGCAGCCTTAAAAACTCCTGCAGCTTCACGGTGCTCTCCGAGGAGAGGCTTCAGGCTGCTGTTAAACTGGCCAAGAGAGATCTAAGACGAAGGCACCTCGAGTCACTAGCACAGACTTCACCGAAACCTTTCCAGGAGGCTTCTGTCTTTGAAACAAGTGATGTGGAGCTGCTTCAGGTAAACAGATCGATGGTCACAGATTTACAACTAACTGTTTCTAAAGATTGGTCTTTTTATGAGTGCTTGATCTAAATGTTTTTTGCTTTTCTTTACAAAAAACTGAAACACCTCTTTCTTTTTCTCCAGGAACTAATAGCAACCCCAGGCAGGACACCATTAAAGGAGAAAAAGGCACAAAGTGATGTTAAACAGCAGACATCTAAGAAAAATGCTACATCTGTCATACCTCATATTGGCCAGTCTCCTCCAACTAGAGACCCTGGTCTAAGGCAGATAGAAGCAGACAGACAGGGACATTTAAGCAGGGAAATCCACAAACTGCAGAATGAGCTGGAGACGTATATACGGAAAGTGGAGGAGCTAGCAAATGGAGGTAACTCTTGTAGATACTTTCTACTCTTGCTGTGGACGGGGTTGATTGGTGTTGTTAATGTAATTTATCACCTAAAAAATACAGTTTTAGTTTAGAAATGATTGGAATTAGCCAAAAAAAAACCAAACCACGTGGCTTTAATGAGCAACATTTCCCTTGAAAGCAGGAAAAAAGTTTTATTTTTTTGTCCTTAATTTATTCCCTTTATTACAATAAAACGAATCCCATAATTTTCAGTCTGTTAACATGTCAATCAACATTTGGGTTTTATTAAAGGTCTGAGATCATGAGGTCAATTTTTTGTTTAAAATTTCTACCTTTATCAAAAGACCTCCAGGGGATCTTTTGTTGTCCTTCCAAAAAAGTTGATCTGAATCAGACGAAATCGCCACTGGCTGGTCAGACCTCAAAGAAAATTGAAAAAATACTTGGAACCTTACTGGTGCATCTCTTCAAATATTTTATAGGCATAGTCACCTCCTTATGCGATACTTCTTGTTTTTTATACGTTGAGAGTGATCATTTCTATCTGCAGGTGAAAATCTGGAGGAGTCTTTGGAGCCTGAAGAGCAAAACAAACGGGAGATTCGTAGACAGAAACAGGCAGCCAACACCGCACGTACCATCTACGTTCTTCAGCGACAGGTATTCATGTTTTAGGCAAAAATATTTAACAGATAAATAAGGATTTGAAAAAGAAATATTTGCCTACCGCTGTCAATATATATATATTTTTCTTTTTTTTTTCAGGTAAAAGAGATACAAGATGACATAGAAAAACTCAGAAGAGAAAAAATGTGGGAGGCAAAAAAGGTTTGTTTTTAGCTGCAATGTTGAACTAATTAAATGACTGATAGCAATGATGCCTGAAGGAATCTAACATTTCATTTTTTCCCACTTGTCCCACATAATCACTAATGTACCAGTCATGTATAAAAAGTCTCAGAGAATTTTGAAATCCCCTGATTTCAAGTTTAGTTTGTATTATTCAGGCAAAATGTATTTAGTTTCCCCCCCTTTTTTTCATGGATAATGGAACCTGCTAAACTGGCCTCTTCTCGTTTCAGTCTGTTGCAATTAATCGACTGGCAGCAGCCCATCGCGGGGCTCTTAGGGCCTTACAGGTCATCATCCACCAGCTTTCAGACCGACCTCAGAGCAGGGTACCCCCTCATTATAAGGAACTGGGCCAACTGATCCGCCAGCTGTCATTATGCTCCGCTAAGGTTGAAGTGGACCAAGGTTCAGCTGTGCCTGAGACTGCCCTGGATATCCTGCAGAAACTAGAGGTGGGAAATGAATACTATTTTATGTCCCAGCAGGTCATTCTGGCTTTTTAACATTTTTTCTATCTTGGTGTTGAAATTCAATCAAGTCCTTCCGGTTTAATTATAGATTGATGAAAAACAAACAAAAAAAAGGATTAGAAAAATCATGCTCCTACTGTTATAACAGCTAAAATAAAAAAGTGAATCGAGTTCTTTATTGAAAGCTTTCCAACTTCACTGCTTCTCTCCAGTGAAGGAATCCATTTAATAATCTTAGATCTGTCATTTGTGTTTCTAAAAAGGTTTTCATCTCTGTAGCAAGATGCATTTTCTGAATCAGCAAATGAGCCAAATTAACTTCCATTAGATGCAATGAAGTAGAATAATGGAGAACAAGAAGATTTCTGTACCATTTTGTGCAGCAAATATAAAATGCAGCCATTTTCCATCCAATATCTGTAGGCTGTGACATTTTAGGTTCATTTTATCTTTCTAATATGTAGAACTGCAGGGTGTCACCGAATGAATAATTGAAGCGCAATCACTTTTGAATTTAATAAATTCAATTCTATTTGATACATTAATTACAAGCCGATATCTGAATGCTAAATGGGGATATTTGGTGAATATTGGAATTATTTTGTTGATTTTGATGAACCAAGATGAACTTTTCTGGTTTTCTCTTCTCTGGGGTGTCTCTGCTGCATTAAAATCTATATCTGATAAAACGGCAGCGAAACTCTGTTCAGCTCCCCAATATATATGAATGGCATGCAGAGTTTGAATAGGTGGCAATAGAAAAAAAAAATGTTTGGCACTAAATACCTTCTGTTTTCATTTTTCTATTTTAAAGTCCTATTGCGATAAACCTTATTTTGTTTGCACCAGTTTTAATTAGCTGGGAACAACCAGTAATTTGTGCTAAACTGCATCCAAATACTTTCTAAAGAGTTTTCTTAGATCTTTGGGATATAAAGGTGATGGCAGCTGTTTACCCGTTCTAGGATACTTTCTGTTGTTGAAAATGAAGAAAAAACGAGTTTTTGATAGCAATGTCAAGTGATGGGATTATGTTAAGCGATCTTAAGCTACTTCAAATTCAAATGTTCAGAATTAATAATTGAGTTTTGATTTAATTAAAGCAAAAAAGCCAATCGAATGAAGTACTTTGTTCAGTGATTTCTGTTCTCTGATCTCTGTATTAAAATATCTCTCATTTTCTATTAGATTTTAGATTCAGTCCTCAGTAAACAGGAGATGCTTGAGAAGATGCAGGCCCAGGCACATCCTCCTCGCAGGAAGTCTCCTCATCGCAGCACGTCTCCCACTAGTGGGCCCAAGAGTCTCAGTGTGTTCACAGCTCAAGGCCCTCGCAAACCACCAAATCCTAGAACAGGTGTTTGTGTCGAACAGAATGTTTTTCTTCTTTTTTTTCTCCTTCCAGAGCATTTTAAAGCTTCTAGTGAATGTTAGTGATACAGTTTAGATGTAAATTAAACCGTATTGCCATTTTCTACACCTGGTTAATGCAGTTGTGTTCTAACTCTGTGCTGTGTTTAAGGATTCTACCTATAATGAGCTTTGTACAGGTTTAGGCTTGTTGAAAAGTTTAAACAAAACATTAAGCACAAGTTTTCCCCTGTGTTTTTGGAAGACACCAAAGATTTTAATTTGGCTTTTTTTTTAGATTGTGTTTGGCCTCCCTCTGTCTTTAAGTGTCTGAACCCAGGTTTGAAGATTAAAGGGAAGCAATGAATTAGAAATAGAAAACAGCAACTCTGTGCAGAACTGTGGCCTTTGGCCCCCTGCTGCTTAGTCTTCTGAGCAGTTAACTCCTGCTGGTTTTTATTGAGCCGAGAACTATCCTCTATAAGAGATGCCATAAACACCCACCATGAGCTTTATTTGCATCCACAGTATGGAGTGAGGATTATATTGAATCTTTGAATGTTTTTGCTGCACTACAGCCTTCAAAGTCTCACAGTTTTATTCCCACATGGCTTTAAATACTTTTCTATTAGTCCTGTAATTAGTAGATTTCTTTTCTTTTTCATAATTATTAACTATTCTTACCTTTCTGATTAACTGATGTTCATATCATTCCAGAGCAGAAACAAAATCAAAGTTCATATTGTCTTTGCAGGGCGAAGCTTTGCCTTGAAAAGGCCGAAAATAGCTCCTAAGCAGCCTCTAAACAAGAGAGAAATGCTGATGGTTGGTCTGCAGAGCATCATCCAGCAGAGGGAGCTCAAGGAGCTGCAAAGACGAGCCCAGCCAAACGCCAGCTATCAGAGAAGGCGGGAGGCAGAGAAGAAAAAAGCTGAAAAAACAAAGGTAATGCATTTATTAGGCTGGTTGTTAGAATTTAAAACCATCATGTTTATAAATATATTTAAGGTTGAAGGATTTTTTTATTGATTTCAATGCACTTGTTTTTCAGCCTAATCAGATGCAAGATGCAGGTTTCCAGCAGCCTACAGTTTCCTCACAGCTCAGAGTGAATCAGATGCCTCAGAAGGAGAAATCTGTACCCTGGATGCCAACATCACCCCACTCTCCTCAACAGCGGTCAGCCTGTTGCCTTTCTCTTCATGGGCCTCTGACTTTCACTAAAAATAACTCTTCTATATTGAAGTTGGCTTCATGCTTGTGTGTATATGTGTAAAGCCTTGAATGCATATTTGCTCTGAAAACAAACACAGTAAAATGTAATCTTTGATTGTTATATTGTTTGTTTACCACGGTGGCAGAGGGGTGGGAATGCATGCAAATCAATTATTTTCCAACAAATTCAAAAAGTGCTGTAAACACCAAAATTAGACTTGCAAACGCATCAGAACATCTGACTAATGCACAAACAAAACGAGACCAAAACACATTCAAAGAAAAATATGCTAAAGAAGAAAAATCTGCAATCACAGAAAAGGAACAGCAGCAAAGTAAAAAACACCCTGCAAACACAAAACCTGCTGCAAAGGAAAAATTCTGCATGTAGTAAAATCTGCTATAAGTAAAGGAAAAGCTGCAAACTAGCTTTGCATAATATCAGTGCTTCAAACCATTTGGAGGAGAAGGTCGATAATTCACCGTTAGTAAAGGTATAAAGAAGATGCTCAGAGAGATTAAATGTTTAAAAGAGATTCAAGGGAATCTTACCTTTTCTTTCTTCCCTCCTCAGGTCAGTGTTATGTTGTTTTTTGTTAAGGCTCTGCTCTATATTCATTCATTCATTCATAGTAATGTCTGTGTTCTGGTTCTCCTAGTTGCCTGGATCACTTCTGGTGTGCAAACTATTTTTCTTCTTTTTTTTTTTTTACTTGCAGTAGTTTTTGGTGCTTGCAGCCTTTCCTTTTGCATATTTTTTTAGAATTATCTATAAGTTAGCCGCTGGTTTTGCATCTGCAGAGTATTTCTACTTTGCTGCTCTTGGTTTTCTGTGTTTGCAGACCATTTTCTTTTGTTTTTGTATCTTCATTCATTTCATTTTTGTGTTCGCATGGCTTCTTGAATTTGCAGTAAATTCATGCTTTTGCATGACATTTGCAGCCCTCAGCCACCCCAGCACACTTTTAAAAGTAAAGATTAAAAACATAAAATTAGACACTGACTTATTATACTAAAGACAAAGAATTATGAAGTGGTCAGGGTCTGTTTGATGTCCACCAAATGTTGGGATTCCTCAGGCATCCTGACTTCTTGAGGTCATGCTTGAGTAGAAAAAACATAAAGATTCCCAAAAAAAAACCATGATGATATAATGTTTGGCCTTTAAAAAGGGTCCATGTGGGCTGCTGCTTTGGCTCCTGTTATCTTACCTTAATTAGATGAATATGTGTAAACCTGATAACTCACAGGTCTTCTAAAAAGTGAAGGCTTCATATTGTTTAAATACATAAATATCCATCCTTACGCTGCATGGCAGAACTGGTTGTCTTATTCTCTTCTGGCTTTGTTTACACCTTAAACTTAATTTAGTTCTGATATTTCAATAGAGTACCTCAGAGGAGGAGACCTGAGCCTCGCTGCCTCTTCTCTCCTCTGAAGCCCTCGGTGAGCCCCCCAGGAGAACAGCAGGCAGAAGGTCAGCTGGAGGCAGAACGAAGGCTGAGTTCTCCAAAGACGAAAGCCGCTCAGAATGAAGCAATAAGGTAGGAATCATTATTTTCATTTTTTTTTTTTTTTTTTTGGCAATTTATTTGAAAATGAAGTTCTCTGATTAGCTGCTTTCCCATAATTTCATCTTCATTCAATAAACGATCTGACCCTCCAAAAGAGAAAAATGCCAAGTGGATGAAATCGAGTGGAAATGAATTTTAATGAGACCCTTACTCTGTATTCACGCAGTCAGTTCTAACCTTCATGCCAGACCCCACTTGCTGAGAGCCGCAGGCAACACTCCGATTATGATTCAAAATTATTTCTTTCCAACAAAAAAAAAAAATAAAAAGAATCTAGATTCTTGCACGATTGAGGCCATTCCTCTTTTTGAGTGATTAGAAGTCGGCTTTTAAGCGCCGCATTGATTGAGTGTTGCATATATGCTTCCTTTTTAATCAACTTTTAATTACTGCAATTGTGTTTCCCTATTAATCAGTAGCTGGCAGCCTAGTTTTAGGGACAGGGATTATAAGTTATTCGTGTGAAAGGGAGAATCAAGCTTCTGTTTAGCTTCATGTAAAAATCACTGGCTTTTTGCAGGAGAGCTTATCAGGAGAAAACGAGCATCCAGAGAGTGAATCGGCTCAGTGGAGAAGAGGCCACGCCCGAGCAGAGATTGAGGTTTGTTATGGATATACGATGCCTTGAAAAAAATATTCCTTCCCCAATTATTATTTAACTTGTTGTTGCATTACAGCCTCAAATTTCAGTATATTTTATAAAGATTTAATGTGACAGACCCAGAAAAATGGCAACATTAGTGTGAATGGAAGGAAAATAAGGAATAACTTGACAATAATTGTAAGTATAATAATAAAAAAAAGACAAAAAACTAATATCCCTTTTTTAATCACTTATAAGAATTCACTATTATATTAATTAAGAAAACCAATTATCTCTCATGGCTTGGGACCAATCTTGCTATTAAATCTTTGTGTCAGTGCCAGTCCGTGGCAGTAATCCACACAGTAATCAGCCAGAACAACTCAGAGAACTAATCATCACAATTATATGTGCAGCTACATTGGGAATTACGCTGTCGGAAAAACCATCCCCAGACAATAGATCTTAAATGAAAGCAAGGCGTCCATGTGGTAAATACAAGCACATTTTCCTATAGACCCCTTTTTTTTTAAAGCTTGTTGACCAAGAAATGTTTCCTAATTGGTCACCGGGGGTGTTGGGCTATAAAAACAATGTGAGCTGAGGATAAGATACAGTCAGCACTTTGTCCAACAGAATAAATGATCGTTACAGTGAATGTGCTGAGTCATGCTTCCTTTTTCCAGCTTAATTCACAAACCTTTTCTTATTCTACTTTAATTATGCTGGAGGTTAGTGATCCCACAGGTTGACACAACTGTATCACTAGTTAAGAATTGTAAATCCATCTTTAGCATCTTATGTTAGCCTTTAAACAGCAATCTTAGTGCAAAGAGATAAATCTGGAAGCTGTTGAATTGAGACTCGAGCTTTAAGTTTCTTGTTGATGCTCTACTTGCTGAGGTATACCTGTCAGTCAAAAAAAAAGGTTTAATTACTGATTAATTTAGGAGATTTTAACTCACAATAATGATCAACAAAATCCAAAGGTAAATATGTTTGTATGACCCACTTGTCTAATTCCTGCATGTCCTGTCTTGTTGTTTTTTTCCGGAGAATTTAACTTTTCCTCTTGGTTAAAGTGAATGTAATTCATACATTGCAGAACAGCTTGTAACGTAGGCGTGTTTTGGTTCACAGGTCTGGAGTTGTTTTGCAGAATCAGTGGGCTGAGGAAGCTGAGCCGAGAGTCCGAGAGAGAAGTCAACAAGTTTCTGTTGAAACACAGGTGGAAAGACTTACCTGTTACCCACATGGGGGCAGAAATCACCCATCGTTCTATTAGTTGTTCATTTCTGTCAGTAGAAGGAGTTAATCAAGCTTACATTTCATAAATTGGACTTTTACTCTTTCCTTCCAGAGTGTGTTGTGCTTCTCTTTATTTTGGTTTTGTACTTTAGCAGGAAATCTCTCCCAGAAACAGGACTGACAAATCCAGGAAGATTCGGCTCCCTGAGAGGGTGATGACTTTGATTTTATACAAACTTTTTGTCGATATCATAATGAATAATGGGAAGAAAGGGTCTCAAAATCTGTCACTGATGGTAAAATGTTTGCTCATACGATAAGTTTTCTTTCTATTTATCATCTGTACTGTTCTTTATAGGCAGTAGAGGATTGTGGCGGGCTTAGTGAGTCTCTGGGAGAAGATTTGTTGGAGGACTCTTGGAATGATGCGTGGGCGGCAGGAACAGGCAGGTGGTTGGGCGACAAAGCCGGGTTTGGCCAGCAGGCCCCTACCCTGGAGAGCATGCTGCTTCGTATGGAGGAAATACAGGTGAGAGTTACCCTGCAGGGGAAAAACCATTAAAAGGTCAACCTGAAAGGTTAGCTGTTATCGGCTTGTTATTTATAGTAAGCTGTTATGACAGTTGTGGTCTGCTGCTGCTGCTTAATGATTTACTATTCAGAGCCTCTAAACCATCTTTCAGTTTGTGGGCTTTGTTGCCAAAGAGAATTACTTCAAAAATTTGTATAATCCTCTGTTTTATTATTAGTTCGTTATTTAATTCTAGATGTTTACAATTAAAGGGAAGAAGATGTAAGTAAATCTGTAAATAAACCCAAAACAACAGAATATTTTGGAGTCTCTAACGTTGAAAAGTTGCCATGCTGACGTAATTGTTAAGATGATATTGATTAGAGATGCACCGATCCAGTTTTTTCCAAACTGATATCTGATATGATACCAATCCGAAGGTATACATAAACATTACATTACATACGCAAACATTACATAAACATTGTTAAAAAAGGTAACAAATTAACACAGATCTTACGTTATAGTATTTATTAACAAATAAGCAGCAGAAAGAAATAATTAACTGTTCCATGTAAAGTGCATTGGACTGGATCTCTGATATCCAATATTAAATCACTGATATCCGATCCAGCTGATTAGTCAATATCTATATCTGATCCAGGGATTGGATCGGTTCATCTCTAGTATAGATGTTTCTCCTTTAGCATAAATGTTTACATTTAGGACACTAAGTGTTATCAATTTGTTTGTTCAGAGGGATGAGGAGGAAGTGAGGAGAAGGTTCGCCTCCATCGCCTATTCAGACCCTCTCTACTGGGACAGCTCAAGAACAGCAGGTAAAAAAAAAAAAGTAACCCAACAAAAACATTCCTGTGTTTTTACATGTTGTTATGTTTACATCAAAAATCATTGTTTACTTTATCGGGATTTTATGTAGTAAGCTAAGAAAATGATTTAAAGAATCAATGGTTCCCCAACTGTTTTTTAACAAACATCTTAAAATCATTTGAAGGCTGTATTCCATTCTTAGTCTTTTAGGGAACATCTTTACCAGTTTTGCAGATATAAAGTTCTACCAAGTAAAAATTGGATGAGTATTACTTGCATTTGTGTTCAGCTTCCCTAGAATCAATGCTTTAAACCTCATTTCACTGCATTTACACCAACAAGTCTTTCTTGGTATGTAGCTCCTAATGTTATACATTTAAGTATTTAATATTATGACCTTTTTTTAAAAAAAAAGAAAAGAAATTACCAACTGTTCAGTCATACCATATAGTACCTTAATAATTCTGCTATGTCACAAAGTGGGCTTGGTGTTTTTAAGTGATGCACAGTCTCAGTTTTCCAGCAAACATTGTAGTTTTCATATACAGTGGGGAGAACAAGTATTTGATACACCGTTGATTTATTTTATTTTTTTTTATGTTTTCCCACTTGCAAAGCATGTAGAAGACTGTAATTTTTATCATAGGT
>JAUZNJ010029165.1:0-15597 GCA_034780135.1 Jordanella pulchra | reverse complement strand
TTTACAGCATGAAATGTCTGAATGAGTGCTCATCCAAGACTGGTGATTCCATACTTTTTGCCAGGGGTTGTACTTTCGTGCAGAATTATGAATTATCTATTTCTGATTGAAACAGAGAAACAACCCTTTTATCTTGAACACAAATAGAAGTTCTAATCAGGATCTGAGTCAAGGTCCACACAACACAAATATATAATAGGTACTAAATGTGTTTGACATATTGTCCTAAATATATATCTGGTCTTTTGCTGTTGTGTTACTTGAAAAACAAATTTAAAAGGATGATTGCAAATATTTATGATGTCAAGTTCAAACTGAGGTATGTTTTAAGATCCTATTTTTTACATCTATATCTATTAATGATGAACAAACTTGTTCCTCCTTGAGGCATCAAAACAGCCAAACATGGACTATAAAATGTAAATAAGCTGATAAGCAATTAAAATATCAAAAAATGGCTTTATAATGATTAAGTCTTCAAAAATAACGCCCTCTTATATTTTACCTGTTCTTATGTACTAATAATGAAAACATGGCCTATTTATTGTTTGTTTGTTTTTAAGAAATTAAAAAAATTCAATGTAGAAATTAAAAATTGTCTAAAAAGAAAAACCTTTATGAGTGTATATTGTAGTTTCTGTCAGAAGGAATAAACCCGCGCATGAATCACCCCATTTCCTTTTGGTAAATAAGAAGCTTGTTTCCTTTATTTCGAGTTTGTTTTTACTGTGCTTTAACACCATTAAATAACATTTGATAAATGAGGAAAAGCAAAGCAGTGTGATAAAACTGTGCACCAGAAAGCGGTCCTTTGGGTGAAATGACTCCTTAAGGTCCTTGGAGGAAGCAAAAGAAGCAGGTCTTGTTGTTGTAAACATTACACAAATTAAGTCACTTTAAAAACAAAGAACCAATGTTGCAGAGCAAAGAAAATCTCACATCTAATAAGACCTGTAGGTTAGTCATGGCAACAATCTGGCTTTTTTTTTTTCTCAAACTTTTCTGCACGCTATCCCTTGCCTCTGATTTTTCTTTTTCATGTAGCAGGTATAACAAATGCATCTTTAATCCTTATCATATCAACATCAGTTCATTGCCAGCTGTCCATACAAAGTAAAAACCACAGGAATGATGACAAATACGTAAAATATGGTCTTGGTGTCAAATACAGCCCATAATGTCAAACGTAACCCCAAAAAAAAAAAAAAAAAAAAAAAAAAAACATCTAAATACACACCAGTAACAGAGTAAAATGGGCTGACCTATAACTTAAAGTCTAACATAAACAGTAATAATGAGTCGAGTTTAAAGCAAGCAAGATTATTCAGTATGAATCTGAACGGGCAGGAGAATGAAAATGTGAGGTCCTAAGCAGGAATCGTCTGTTCCCTGCATGTTCCTGGGACAGGAGTCAACCTGCAGCAGAAAAACAAAACAAGAATGTAAAGGAGGAAGAGAGGAGACGCCAAGGATTGGTAGAGATATTTCTCCTGATCACTGACAAATATCAAGGCAATAAAAACGTTTTAAAACAATTTATGTAATAATAATAAATCCCTTTAAATTGGAACCAGCAGAGGGAGCAAGTTTAACTTCTTGTCAGAGAAGCTTTAAAGAAACGACAGTAAACTGCAGATTGATTCTTGTTTATAATAACAGGCTGAAAAGAAATATTACACACATTTTCTATGGACAGTTTGTTACAAACATCTCTTCAGATAACAATAAGATCCTTATCAAGTCACTGAAAACAGTATCCTACTGGGAAGAGCTATTATTTTAAACCTTTTGTTAAATTCATTTAAATGTTATTCAAAGCAGAAACTTTGAGAAAACTGGGATATCTTTGTCTGCTGAACATTATGATATAATTATTGTCTAATAAATTAAAAACAAATGAAACGCAGTCCTTCAATGTGTCCATTATGATATAAACTACACAGCCCTTCACGATACTTAATATCGCAATTTGTGCCACTCCAAAAACAACACTAAAAGAATGAGAAAATATCTGCAGTTAAGTGTTGGTGAGAGAAAACCTGAATCATGCCTGACCTAATGAAAGCACACATTTCCATTTTCTTGTCTCTTATTTTGAATGGTGGCTAAAACACTAACTACCTCAAAGAAGCACTGAGTTATGAGGTACGTCGAAACACGGATAGCTTTTAGCTACAATCTACATTTCCACAGAGCTTGCAGTTTTAGTTTCTACGGTCGCTTTATAAATGTTTTGTGCTTCTAATACACTCTGATTCCTTCATGTTTAAAGTTTCGCTCTCTCCAATCCAACCATGGACATCACATACTTTCTTACCCTACCGCTGTTGTTGTTTTAAGCAGCCAAAAAGTATGAGGTCAACTATAGTTTACAGAGTATAGATTGACGTTAATGCGTTAGGCTTCTATAACTAACCACCTCAAAATACAAAAATCCATATCAAAAATTGAATTATTGCAATGAGAACAATGAGAATTTAATATGAATTTAGTTTTCTTAAATATCACCCGTTCATGCTAGAAAGCAGTGGCAAAATATGTTGAATTGCAATCCTCTCAGCATCAATGTTTACAACACTGCAACCGCTGCTTGGATGCAACATTCAGCTCGATATTCTTTTGGATGCCAGATTTCAACTGTGTATATTGTTAAAAATCCAAAAAAAAAGCTTGAAAATGTAAGCTAACTGTTAATCTTATGCGATATCATTATCACAACATTAAGCATACGTATCAAGGTTGCATGTTTTACTGATATTCTGCTGGTATGATATCAACTAGCAGAGTGTGAAACATTTTGTAGAGTTTATTATTTGGTATATGAACTCCTTTAATTGTGTCCAATAATATCCTATAAATGTGATGTTAAAAAAAGAGAGGTTTCAAGCGTAAACAGCGTAGAGTTCAGGCTAAACGATTTATCGTTTTGACAGTTCTATTTTTTATGTTTTCTTCCACGTTAACTAGATTTTATTAAGCATTTTAAAAATTGCTTATATTACAGGGATGTATCTACAATGGTGCATCTCTCAAAAACACCTAAAACCAGGAGATAATTAAAAACTAGAGACTACACGTTTCCTCAAGAATCCTGCTTTGAATCGAACCAATTTCCAACTTACCCTAAAGATCTGAGTGGAAATAAACCGAGCTCAGTGTACGAGTTTCAAGCCTCCAGACCAAGCAGCTCCACATCGAAGGTGAGAGTGGCGTTTGGTGGGATGATCCCTGGGTGACCTTTGCTGCCATAGGCAAAGTCTGGGGAGCAGATGAGCTTCGCCCGCTGGCCTACGCTCATCTGTGGAAGACATGGACCCATATCTGAAAACTGCCCTCAGACCCACTCAAACACATTCATACGATATACGTAACAGAACTACGTATGCTATGTATCGATTATTAATCTTCTTAATTGATTGATTTTATCGATCAACTATCAATTAATTGATGAGCATCAATTACCTTAAAAAACAAGCTTTCTCTTTTACCAAGAGGATCTTTACATAACATAAAGGGTTAAATACTACTTTGCAATATTGAGTTTTTAAAAAAGTACATCATAAAATGTAACAATTTATTCAATTCAGTTCAAAAATACTTTATTTAATCCAAAAGGGAAATTAAATCTTTTTATCGGGCACAACCTGTAAAAAAAAAAAAAATGTTTTCTTACACATTATTCTACTACTCATAATGATAAGATATAAGTGGAAGTGATTAAGTCCTTGAATAAGATAAATAAAATATGTAAAAACACTTATAATTTACAATGTAGAAAAATAAAAACAATGACTGTGACATACTGTCAGACTATCTCTCTGTTTCAATTTCATTTTAGTTTGAAAGACTTTGTGCCGTTAGCAGTGCTGTTAAAAAGGTCGCTCTGAAAGGAATGTTCCAACATATCATGTTGCATAAAACTCCATTTTCCCATCACCCTATCATCTCACACCGATTTAAAACTAAGGAACATTATTTAGGTGATAACTTAGGAAGCTTTGGAGTGTTTCACTTCAAATGTTCTCTTTATCCTGCTTCCTTTTTTTGTTTTGTGCACCTGAGAGTTGTCTTTCTGGCTCTTTGCCTATTGCTACAAGTCATCAAATGATATCACTATTCCAATGCAGACAACCACACCGCTCAGGATGCCACCTGCCTCTGCATACTCAAAAAGGAGCAGACTGGTGTGTTTGCACATAGGGGGGCGCTGAATGTGTGGTATAGCCACTTTTTCGCTGGTAGAATCACACTCTACTCTCCATTTTACAATGCAGTCGAAGCATTAAAGTTGGACACGCTGCAAGGCTGGACAATTGATCAGAGTTTTCTGCTTATGGGGATTTTATTTTTTGAAAATCTGCTTTTCTTGGGCTTCCATCAGTTCCTCACTTCTTGATCTTAGAACTTCACTTATTACTGATAAACAAGCTGACCTTGTGATACCACTGGCTGCAAACATTTAGCTTGCAATATTTTTCATTGTAATGAAACATTCTCTCACCAGAATTTTTACAGCTTAAATTCTGATGCCATTTAAATTAAAGTTTCCTCCCAAAGTAGGAAAGTGGAGTAAAAGCTGTTTATTGAAAGTAAAGCGTCATTTTTTTTATTATGAAACTTCAACGAGTTTGATAGGAAAAAAAAATAAAAAAATAAGAGATTAGATTTCAGCCAGATTACCCAGCCCCACTGTCTCCCCCAAACAGCTTGTGGAAGAAGAGTGGGCCATTTCTCCCTTGACGCCACCATCTCTGGAACAACAGCATTCTCTTCGCCGACATTAGTTCTGCCTTCAACACTAAATCTATGGACAGACTCATAGCAAAGTTCTAGGCACCACCTGCTGCTGAATCAGACCTCCTCCAAGTCCCCCCCCCCCCCATCCTCCTCTCAGGGAATGTGTAGAGATGATGGCCAGCTTGAAGTTACACATGGATGCAGACCTCAGCAGCAACTGCTGACAGTCTTCTAGTGCTGCTCCATTGAGTGTTGACTATTCCGAGACAGCACACCCCCCCGCTTTCAGCTGCTGTGCCTCTGGCAGGCATTTAACAGCACAGACAGTCAGACAGATTTTACGACAGCCTCAGTCAACTGCAGACATTTGACCCCATCGTGTGTCGCCTTAGCCATGGGCCAGGTGCAATGAACAGATGCGTCATGCTTAGTATGTCATATCTCCCTGCTAAAGTCCTGTTGGACGTTTCTTAAGATGTATATTGCACTTCTATGTTGATTATTTTATGCATCATTTAGTTACTGTTTTATGACATGTTTGCTTAGAGACAAGGATCTGAGATAAACTTGTTTTTTTGTTGTTTTTTTTTTTTTTTGTAGCATTACAGATTATAATCTAATCCAGTTTTACCAATCTATTACAATTTCTTCCTTTTTTCGTTTCATATCCATTAGCAACCCATTTAACAAACCGTCTTTAAGTACACTTCAATTATTTCAGGTGTTATAGATATCAAGACTCTTCGAAAACATTAAAAAATGATGACCCCTAATACAACAAGAAACAACTCTAAGCAAAATCTTGTTGAAAGAAAAGAGAGACAAACGATTAAAAGTCATAGAGGTGTAGCTTTATGATTATTAGCTGCTGTGGAGCTCAGCTCACCTGAGCTACTCCCTCTTCCCAGCCTCGGATAACCTCCTGATTACCAATCTTGAACTTAAAAGGCTTCCCCCTGGACCTCGATGAGTCGAAAACTTTCCCATCTGCCAGGGTACCTGTATGAAAACACAATCTGTGACTGGTTTACCTTCGTGAAGTTTTTCTTCAGCCATAGGCAGCCTTCAAAAAGTCAGCGAAAGCTAGCGTTAGCTAGGCTAACCTCAAAGCTTACAGCAGTTAGCTAACAACAGTCCAACGAATTCACCTTTCTAAATAACATAATCAGCTTCCTTCTGCTTAAACGAGACTCGAGTGGAGTCGGGATAGTAGGAAACGCGTTTTAATTCAAACCGTTTTTTTTTAGCTGTAGAAAGTAACAGCAATACATCTAAGGAGGTATAGCTTCCATTTAAACGGTTAGGCTAAACTATGTTCCAACTTGCTTGGTCCTTTTTAAATGAACCATTTCTCGCTTAAGGCTTAAATTAATGTGGGTAGGAAATAAAACATGAAAATATGCTGCGTTTAAAACGTAGACCATTTTTTTTTACACTCACCGACATAGTGCACGACGACGCGCTGTCCCCTCTTCGGGAACGTCCGTCCTGGAAATATATTTTAAATGTAGCATAAAACAGAAAAGCTACGTTTCACTGCGGAGAAAATTTACTCCTAATTAAATTAAACACAACAAGTCATTTTCTCACCATCGCCCGGAGTTATCGTCTCAATTTCTACTCCCATTTTCGCCTTGCTGTATCCTCTGTGTCGACCACCGATGGAGGAGGGGGCTGTGCGGGATGTACCAAGTTGTGATGACAGCTGGAGTTTATCATCATACCTTCAGATTGTTCCTCTACATGTAGGCTTTCATGGCGTTTTGCGAAAAACTCTGAGTTTTGCTTCAAAAATATCAAATTAAATGTTTTAAATGTTAGCACATGTTTCTCTTTTTTATGTTATTTTCACATACAGTTGTGCTTGAAAGTTTACATAACCCTCCCATTAAAGAAAATGATAAGTTCCCAGTAGTAACTAAAATAACACAAAACTGGAAAAAACGAATGATAAATAATGAATGATAATTTTGTAAAATAAAATATGAATTTTGAATTTTCGTTTAAAAAAATGATTCTAAAAAACAAATTGTTCCAGACAAATTAAAATACCTTCCTCATGAACATTGAACCAACATACCTTTCAAAAGGTGCAGAACATTTCCTGAACTTTTTTTTTTTTCTTCAAACTTTATTTACAAATAATAATTTACAATTGTTGACAGTAGAATGCTCGAAGTGCCTGGGTGAGAAATCCACAGGATTCCATTACAAAAAAAGAGAATATTAAAATAAAATAACAGTTTACAAATCTGATTTATCGCTTATGGTAATAATAAGTTCCATAGCTTTAGAGTTGGTACACATTTTTAAAGAGTCCAAAAAACATCTTACATAAGCTCTAAAAACAGTGAGGTTGGGCTTGTTTTTAGCAAATTTACAGGCATGTTTGTGGAACTTAGCCAACATAATAAGTAAATTGACAATATATTCTTTCCCAGACATACTATTATTGGAAAAACCAAAGAAAACATGTTTTACATTCAAAGGAATAAGTATATTACATTTCTGACTAAAGAGAATTTTGAAATCACACCAAAAAATGTTGCTGAAAGAGCATTCCCAAAAAAGGTGGATTAAGGTTTCTTGTTCGATGTGACAAAAGGAACAAAGAGGATCAATATTTGGAATATATTTAGTCAGTATTGAATTTACAGGGTAACACCTGTGTAGAATTTTAAGAGACACCTCCAGTACCTTTGAGACAAAAAACTGTCTTGGCAATAACCATGTTTGTTCCTAATCAATATTTGTATAAAGATTGTTCCAAAAAAAGATTAAAGCAGGTTTGCTAATAGTATTCCTCTGGATTATTTCTCTACTATGTTTATTTCCAGTTTTATTACTAAGGAATGGTTCTGAATAACCAATAAATAATTCTGGAAATCTGGGATATTGGACATGGGCTCCTCCTGAGGTTGATATAAGAACTTTTAAACCCGCTGGAATAGCATAAAAAAACAATAGCAAATTCTTTAGGAGTCACAGGGAAGTTAAATCTGAAAAGAAATTCGCCATAATTAAACAATTGACCATCCTGATTAAACAATTGTTTTACAGATAGAATATCATTATCCACCCAGTTCTTAAGAAATAGGGATTTATGCTGGAAGCAAATAATTTGGTTATTCCAAATAATACATTGATGAGGTGAAAAGTTAGGCTTATACACCAATGTCCAGGATAAAAGTAATTGTTTATGGAGGCTAGATAAATTAACAGGGAGATTTTCTATTTTGCAGTTGCATCTTAATAAAAAGTCTAGGCCACCAAAGGATTTAAAGACTTGTGTAGGAATCCAATGCCACATTGAATGAGGAGTTTTCAAATATCTTTGGATCCACTGAACTTTAAATGTAGAATGTAGGGTATTAAAGTCCAGAACACTGAAACCACCTGAACTTAGTTTATTGATCATAACATTCTTCTTAATAAGAGGGAGCTCATTTTTCCAAATGAAATCAAAGAGCATTTTGTCAATTTTAGTGCAAAGGCTGTTTGGGACATTAAGAGCTGAACTGACATAGACAAAAAGAGAAAGACCTTCAGTTTTGACCAGCAGGACTCGACCAGTGATGGTCAGGTCTCTCTGTAACCATAGATTAACCATAATTAATTGATTCTTTGTTGACAGGAGGGTATAATTGGATCAGTAATTCTTGCTGTTTGCTCTTTAACTATAGTTACCCCAAGATATTTGACTTCAAACTTCACAGGTATTCCTGACAAAGATAAATCATTACAAGTATTGATTGGAAGAAGTTCACATTTAGATAAATTCAGTTTAAGACCAGAGGCTACAGAAAATGTATTTAGAAGTTTGAGTGCAACATCAATTTGAAACTTCACTATTTTTAATGAAAGTAGCTAGAATTTGCATAGGGAGAAGAAATAAAAAGGGTGATACAGGGCATCCCTGACAAATTCCACGTTCTCTTTTAAATCTTTTAGTAGTTCCATGGGGTAATTTTATTGAGCTATTTCCATAAGCATAAAGAATGTGGATTGATTGTTGAAAATTTTTTCCGAAGCCAAATAAGCTGAGGGCTTTGAAGATGAATTCAAGTTCTATCGAGTCAAATGCCTTTTGGAAATCTAAAAATAAAATAAAGCTGTTAGCTGAGACCATTTCTGGATAATCTAAGATATCAAGAACCAATCTTATATTATCAATAATATGCCTTCCAACCATAAAGCCATTCTGAGATTCCTCTATAATATCACTAAGAACTGTTTTAATTTTTTTTTTTGCCAAACAACTGGCTAAGATTTTGTAATCACTGTTAAGTAAAGAAATAGGACGCCAATTAACCAACATTAATGCATCCTTCTGAGGTTTAGGGATTAGAGTAATTAAACTTTGAGAAAGTGATGGGGGGGAGCCTTTCATTACTAATGCTATCAATAAATACAGAATGTAAAAATGCAGTAAGTTCTTCTGAGAATGACTTATAGAGTTCTGATGTAATTCCATCTGTACCAGGGGATTTATTTAGTTTAAAACTATTAATGGCGTTTTTAATTTCATCAGGTTTGATTGGGGAGTCACATAATATTTTGTTTTGGTCACCAATTGTTTCTATACCACTTAAGGAGTTAAAGAAATAATCATGCTCCTCAGGAGAATGTCTAGACTCATACAATGATTTGTAAAAAGTTTCACATAAATTAGCAATCATTTTGGGGTCATCAATATTTGTGCCATTTGAATTAAGTTCAGTAATACCATTTTTTGTTTGTTTTTGCTTTTCAAGTTTTATTCCCCCTCACATTTCCTGAACTTTACAGAAAACACCTGATATCAGTGACGTCCTTAAAGTGTTGGTCAACAAAAGTTTAGTTCAGAAGCTCCGTCAGGCTTGTTTACCAGCTTTATTTATTAATATATACATATTAATCTATATACATATAAAAAAATCAGTGTCACGGTTTCCATTCTTTAAATCATTTTTATTTATTATTACTTTTGTTTTTGATTTACTTCACTGGCTGCATATTTTTTTTTCTGTCTTTAATGGAAGGATATTTAAACTTTAAAGCACAACGGAATGCATTATTCTCCAACTATCTAAGAATTTGTATCCCAAGAAGATATAAGAAACAAAAACAAAACAAAAACACGTTTGTCATTTTCTATTCATGCTGCACATAGCAGACATAGAGACAAACTATCAAAAAAATAATAATATACATATTGTCTATTTATAATATATAGAATATGGTTTTATATTGAGGGATTTTTCTATATATCTTTTGACCCTTGGCCAAGTTTTGGACTCAGTTCTCGATGGGGGCCAACAAGGGCCAGAGTCCCTGTAGAACAGATCCTGATCCTTATACTGAAACATAAACTCCAAATATTTAAATGTGAGGTATTTGTTCTTAAAATAGATATATATCACCGTGACGTAAGCAGGTAAGTAAGATTTATGTTTAAAAAAAAGAAAAACAACAATTATCTTATTTCAAGTGCAGTTCAGTATTTAACTATTTTGTTTTAAAGGCCAAAGTCTTCCTTCCTTTGGCAAATCATGATATATTGTTGCTTATATTAAATGTTTATGCACAAGTTTTAGGAAAATTTAAAATGTTTAGGTCAGTTTTTTGATGTGTAATACTAAATGGGTTTCTTATGATGGTATGCACTGATAAAATATAACTGTAACTGATTTGTCCCTTATACCAGTTTAATATTTAGTATTTACAATTTACTAGAACGACTATTAAGAAATTACAATTATTCAGAAAAACTAATAAATGCTGCTTTGCACTGTTCTTTTTTTGTCTAGATTGATTATTGCTCTCAGGCCATCATAAGACTGAAATTAAATTTGATTCAACAATAACGTTTTTGACCAATGGTGCAGAAATTTTCTATTTTAAAAACAAATATAATGTGCTTGAAATATGTGTTAGTATTGTGTTTCTTTTTCATAAAAATAACACCTGTCCCTTGGGATCACTGTCATTCCCACCATAAAATGTAACTTTTAAATTTTTTGTAACCTTGGTTTACTTGCAACCACATCAGGTTTCATGTGACAGGAGAGCTCATGGCAGGATAGCAATGTTAGCTCCATGGAAGGAAGGAAAAAAGAAAAAAATCAAGTAAAGTTTAGCAAAACCAAGAGTATGTTTATTGTTATTACTTCCAAGAACCCAATATTTCATTTAAAAGTATAAATAATGAGAAAAATACAATTTTATTTGGTGTATTTTGAGCATATTTTATGCTAACTCTAAAACAGAGATTAGCATGCTAATATGTCAAAAGAAATGCTAAACATTTTCATTTCCACAACAGTCCTTTCCATCACTATATTAAATTTACAAATTTACTATTAAATGCTATATAATTTGTTTAATATTTATGTTATTTCATTACAACCACTAATGTTTCTACACATTGTGATGAAGTAGAACAAATCAAAATATTTCTAAAAATATGTGTGGATTTTCTGACCAAATTTGATTTAGTTGGAGAAACATCCAATCAGTAATCCCACCCAAAGCATATTTCCTCAATCAGCAGGGCAGTCAGGAAGGATGTTGGTTGCTAGCCCATTTGTACATCCAATTTAGTTTTACACATTTCTGTAGAGATTATCATAAAGAAAATGAAGGATTTAAATGTGTGTACCGCTGGCTGGAAAGAAACTACTGTGTCCTCTAGGCTATGAGTATTTGTCAGCGAAAGCAGTGGGGGAGTTGTTTTCCATTTTGGCTCTAGTTTAACACGACAGCCAGATGATCAAGAAAGAGAAAATCCATATAGATCCTAGTAGGTATCTGAAAGGATTATATTTTAGATGACTGACCATAGGCCAAAATTTTTAACTTCTTCAGCCTGAGGTTTCATCCTTAAAGTGTTACTAAACCTGGAGTAAATGCATATCCCCAACCCAAAGATAAATTTTTGGAAAATGCCACCAAAATGGGCAGTAGTAAGAGGTCAGGAATTTGATTTAACAGTGACCGTAGTGGTTTTACATTTATGGAGAATATGAGCATCCAACTTCCCAGCTCTAAGTTCTGAGGTAAATTAAATGTACCATTATACCCAGACTTGAAGCTGTGACATACATGTACCAAGCTACATGGCTATACTAACTATTGGGTAGATTTAACTACAGTAGTCACCCTTTAACCCAGAGAAGGAGAGCACTATGACCGTTTTAGGGCAAAGATTGCTAAATTAAACAAGTTTACACAAAATGTCAAAAAAAAAAAAATGCACAGTGACATAAAGGTATACAGTTTATCTGAAAAAGAAATGTTGATTTTGGGTTAAGTCACCTTTTAAATTACACTGACATTGCTTTCAAACAAAACTAAAATAATCAATGGCTGCTATAGATTGTTTTTTACAGGCAAAGAGAGTTTTATCAGTGTTATATTGATGTCTCCTCTCTTTAGACCCAGGAAACCTTGGATCGGACATGTGACCTTCCACAGGAGGAAACAGGACCATTGCCAGGGAAACTTTCCCTCCGTTTGTTTTCTTCTGAGCCTTGAACAGGATGGAGTATCAGTTTTTGCCACTGAGGATCAACTTCTAACTCCACATGTGTGCTCTTCCTGCTGTTTTTTCCATAAGGATTGCTGGATAGAGTTGAGGAGGCGGATAACTTCACCGAGCGTCTCTTCTCTGATCGCTGACAGCACAGTGATGGAATACAGTTGTAAAATCTGTTGGGCTCTGGGTCATCAGCATGGGACTGTTCAACGCTTGTTGGCAGCCCTGCGAGCTCTCTCTGGTCTGATGATGAAGAGGTTACTTTTTTGCTATTTGAAAACAACAACAAAGAAATAATAATAATCTGGTCTTACATTAAATTAGAGTATTATGTCACCATTGTTCCAGATGTTATGAAACAAGCTTCTGATTTAAAACAGTAATTCAATATTACAGTATTTTCTGTTTTTGACCATTATAATCTGATTTTGTTCTTGTCTGTTCTTCCATAAGATATTTTCAAATCCTGCATGGGCTATTTATCACAAAAGGAAGTAGGGATGGGCTTTTATCGCATCATTAAGTTTATTGTAATGCATTCATTAACTTGTAATGCAAGTTAAATGTCGTGTGAATTTAGCATTTCACAACGTTACAGGTTCTTCTACAGTCATGACCTTAAAATCTAACATGGCTGCCTCCTATTAGAAACCAAGTGAAGGCTGCAGGTCTTATAGGTTTTTCTCATTATTGCACTTCTTATTATTACACTTTTGTCTTTCTAAAGCCTAAAAAGTGAAACTAAACATGTCAGATAAGGAACTAAGAGCCAGCGGAGTAGCTGGACTGGTCCTGGCAAGAGGACAGAGGATAGAAATTAGTCTGGGCTATAATCCTGTATTTTTTAGTATTTCTACAGATTGTATGTAAACTTTGTAAATGAATTATCCCTTTAAATAAATAAATACAAATACAAAGCACCTACTGTAGGCACACACCTCGTTTTGATTTAGTGCAAGAGAGGAAAATTAGATCAAATATTGTTTTTTTTTTTAAAGAAGTTATTTTACTCTAGTTTCTTTACTATTATTTCTGTAGTTTTATCTTTATTCTGTTGTGAAAATTATTCTTCTATGGTGCATTCAAAAGGTTTTATACTGAGTAGTGTCCCTGCTGGACAGATTTTTCTCCCCAGTTTCTCCACAGTGTATAAAAATGTATATGCCGGTGAATATAAATAAACGTATCAAATAATTTACTTTAAATAGTCAAAGTGGGTATAAAAATGTCTGGTTACACCATTTAATACCCAGAAAATGCTGTTATGAAACAATTATAGGCGATATGACCTTCACCTTACTTTATTATGTGTTTTCAAACAACATAGTTCAGAGCCGTATTAAAGTATTAAGATGATTTGATTAACAATGGGAAAAAATTGAATATTCTTTAAAATTCTCCTACTTTTGCTCCTCAAGCTGTAAGCCTTTCCTCTCATTGACGGGGTAGGTGTGAAAGATTCCCATCCCCATCAGCAGTAGTGTGATAGGAACTGGTGAGAACAGCACGATCAGTGCTGTCGCCACTTCGTCGCCATGGTTACACGCACCCGCTTTGTAGCCTACGATCCTGCAAACAAGCAAAACACCAAATGGAAAATACCAAGTGATGCAGAGACATGATAAATGCACACAGAGACTAAATCCGGGTAATAAAGGAAATACTTGCTGTAATATCATGGTTGACAGTCCCACAGACATCCCCCCTGCCAGCTTATTGCAGAAGGCATAACCAGAGAAAAATAGAGGGTCTAGGTCTTTAAACAAGGGATGTTTCAAGGCAAAGTCATCAATCACGTCTGGGAGCATTGACCTGTATCATGTAGGCAGAGAAATAACACATCTTTTTCAGTGAAGACTTCTGAGTAGTCAGAAAGTTTCTGTAGAAATAATTCTGTTGAATAATTCATGCCCACAGCTTTCAGTTTTCATACAAATTAGATCTGGCAGGACCTAGAAATGATTTTGAACTTTTTATTTAGACAGGCAGCTGACTCACCATGGCAGCAGGAACAAGGTCGCCACGCTGAATCCCATCAGAACGCACATGCTCAGGAAAACTGGGAGGTTGCTGGGAACACATGCAACTGTTATCATAGCTGGGATGAAGAGCTGCAGGAGCAATGGAAAGACATTTGAGAGAGAAAAAGAAACCAAGGCTGCAAATAGTGATAGAGATTGCAAAACCGTTAAATTACTTACTGAAAATCCAATGAAAACCGTCAGTTTTTTTCCAATTTTCAGAAGAACTAATTGCCAAAATGGAACTGCAACCGAAGCAGAAATCTGAGAAAAGTTAAAAGAAAAACAGAATTTATATATATAAATATATATATAAATGTATGTATATATATTAACTTGTTTTCTACCAATAGGACCAGCAAGAGAAGCTGAAAATGAGCTCCCAGTCCCGCTGCATGACTGCAGAACAATGCAAAGTTCCCCAAAGACATCTGAAATCAAACAAAAGGAGAAGAAAAAGCTTAAGACTTTTATATGCATGTATGAGTTTGGTTTATATAAAATAGCTGAAAGGAAAAAAAAAAAACAGATAAGAGAAGGGATTTTAAAAAGTACCTGGAAAGCGAGTACGCTAAAGACAAAGCCGAGGACTAGTCGTTGGTAAGGAATGTGACATATTAGCATCTTTAGGGAGCTCAGATAGGATGGTCTTGTTCTATCATTGGGACAGTGGGTGTCTGGGAAAAAAAAACAACAATAAAAATATATCACTTCTATTCTGTTTTTCCCCTTTATAAATAATGAATGCAGTTTTAAAACACAGCAATATAAATCAAGCCTATATGGAAAAATAAAATCCTGGCTGTCTTCCTTGTCAGCTGTTTGTTTTTACTTTGCAGAATTATTTGACTTTTAGCCTCTTTGGAGGGTATCTTACTCTACATGATAATATAAGATCATGCCACACTGTTTTAATCAGATTTTGATCTAGACTTTGACTAGACCACAAACAACACCCTAATATTTGAAAGCAGAGATTCAAAGGAGGACTTGCTGTGTTGTTTGATCTCACTGCTGCCGGTTAGAGAGCAGAGTTCACGGTCCCACCAGTTTCAACGGGTCAACAAAGTCCTGAAGTCCTGTAGCTATGGCCTTTTCTCTGAAATGCTGTGATTTCTATGCATGATGTAACTTGAGGCATGAATAAAAGTTTCTTTTCTGTTTGCAAAGTATTATTCCAAGAACCCCAGCGACCATTGAGTCGGTTGCAATTAATATGAGAACCTAAACTGCATGAAAACCCATTGAATATCGTCACCTTCTTAAAATAATTGCCTAAGTCATTTTTTGCAATTTTTCAGGAAACACAAAAAACTGAACTGG
>JAUZNJ010029164.1:0-15598 GCA_034780135.1 Jordanella pulchra | reverse complement strand
TTTCGTTCTGTATGCACTCTGTGCATACAAAATGACAAATAAAAAAGTCTAAGTCTAAGTCTAAGTCTAAGTCTAAAGGAACATTATGGGAGTTTTTACTCTAAAATATCTTTAAAATAGCTTTTTTATTTGACTTCACCATATAAACACTGTTTGGTGAGCAGACTGACATCTTAGTTGTTCAGCACCGATGCATCTATAAGCGTGTAGCCCATTTTCCTTGATTTACTTCAGGTCGGAAGTTCCTGCACTGTTCGGTGGATGTGACGTCAAGCACATCAATGTTAAATGGGCCTGACCTAGCAAAAAATCAAAATGTTATATTCAAAATATTGTGGATATTAAGAATTGACCTTCATCCAGCTCAACTCAGACAACATTGTCAACTCCAGGTAAGCTGAAAAAAGTAAGAAAAAAAACTTAAGCTATTAGAGCAAGCTGAAGAGGATCATCGGTAAAGTCTGTGATGCCTTAAAATAGACAGGGTGTCTGCCTCACAGACTAAAAGAAGTATTTGATTCCACAGGAGCCTGATAGGTAAAAGATCTGCCTCTGATTCTACTTTTAGAAAATCAAGGAACCACTAATAAACCTGCAGATTGAGAGTGAAGTATTCTGTTAGAAGCATAAGGAACAATCAGATCTCTGAAATAAGATGGAGTTTGGTTATTTAGGACTATGTGTGAGAAGGAGAATTTTAAATTCTATTCTGGATTTAACAGTTGGCCATTGAAGGGAAATTATATATATAAGAAAAATATAAGAAAAATGTGATTTCTGTTTTTTCTTATTTGATCAGAACTCTGGTTTCAGCATTTCGGATCACCTGGAGGCTTTTTACTACAGTTTACAGTGCACTAAGAAGACTTCTTACTAAAGTAAAGAACATTAAGGACAACAGTGAACACCTTCTGTTAAGCAACAACAGAGTGTCTTCAGTGAGAGGCTTCTCAAGATCCGGTACAAGACAGATCCCTACAGAAGATCCTGCCTGCCTGCAGCTGTTAACACTTTTAACAACTGGTTGGAAAACTGCTCTTGCAGTTTTAATAACATTTAATATCCCTTTGGAAGTGATAAAGTATTTTTGAACTAAATTAAAATAGTGATCTGACAGTAAAGAATTACGATAGTCCAGCATTGAAGTAACAAATTCATCGACTAGTTTCTCAGCATCTCCCCTGGATAGGATATTTCTATTTGTTATGACATTCTGTAGCTGAATGAAGGAAAATCTAGAAACCTCCTTCATATAAGGTTTAAATGACAACTCCTGGTCAATATTAACACTCAGATTTTTTACATTATTATCTGAGACCAATTCAATCCCATCCAGATGGACTCATTTATCAGCTTCTTTCTTAAAGACTGGTCCAAAGACAATACCTTTTGTTTTGTCTGCATTCAAAAGCAGATCTACAACTGACATAGTAATTTGGATTGAGAAAGGGTTTCTTTAGGTTTAATTTAGAGATGCACTGATCCGATACCTGGATCAGATGCCAGCTCTGACATTGACTAATATTGGATTGGATATCACTGATTCGATATTGTATATTAGAGATCAAATAGTATTTGTTAAATAATATAAAGTAAATTTATATTTGTGTTAATTTACCTTCATCTAATAAACAGTTGAATCGGCTCAATATCAGATAACAGTCGGTACGTTTAGCCCAGGTATCAGTTATCGGGTTGGATCGGAAAAAACTGGATCAGTGCATCTCTGGTATAATTACAGCTAAGAAAATAAGGAATGTTCTCATGAGGTTTTTAGGTGGCTTTAAAAAAAGCAGTTTTAATTTATACCTAGAAGGACTGCTCATCGTCTCCCCTTACCTCCAGCTCAGACCCTGGTCTGTCGCTGGCTCTTCCCAGCATTAGTGCTTTCTGTGTGGGTCGATTTAAAAAGAAGTACCGCCAAGTCTGACCCTCATCTAGACACAGCTCTGAATGAACCAAAGAGGACTAAAAAATGGATGGTACTATTAAGGCGATTCAAAAGTCGTGCATAGAGAACAATCTAGCAGCAATCCACAAAGTGAAGTTTCACCTGTGCTTTTATTGTGAAATACTGACAGCAAGACCTCGACAGGAAAGGCCATCGGGTTACCGAGGGTAACAACAGGTCAAAACTGAAGGGTCCGGGCAGCCAGGGAATTACTGAATATTAAGCAATCATTCCACCCAATAAGGTAAACATGCCCACTGTTGTATTCAATTGTTAGAACTGCTTGACTATGATTAAAGCTTGAACCACACTCCTA
Organism: Jordanella pulchra; assembly: GCA_034780135.1. Lineage (NCBI taxonomy): Eukaryota > Metazoa > Chordata > Actinopteri > Cyprinodontiformes > Cyprinodontidae > Jordanella > Jordanella pulchra. Next base: position 13,331 of record JAUZNJ010029164.1, on the reverse strand, counting down.
TTTGTTGTCCTAACACACTGTCAAGTGGGCTTGTGTTTACAGAACAACATATGCATACCTTATTTGATAAAATAACATATCCCCCTAAAGGCAGGCAATGCATGTAATGTTACTGCATAACAATGGCAATCAATGGAATGCAGTGAGAATCAATGCAAGGTCCTCACAACATATGAGAAGACAAGAAGGTGTGCAGGTATGTGTGGATATGTGTGTTAGGCATTAATCCAGACAGTTTCTACAGTGTGCCTGAGGGTGCAGCTGTCTTCATCAAGGACAAATTGAGGCAAATAATAGCAGATTAGCATAAAGTGTTAGGAATCAGGAGCACCATTTGTCTCTATATATTTTAAAGGTAAAAATGTATATTTCATGAAAGATTTTACAGCAGCAAGTTCTTTTAAACTTCAACCCTGAGTAGGTATTGTGATTTTGTTTTGTTTATAAGAAACTAGCAGCACCTGGATCTTGAATTTTAAAATCTATAACTAAATCCTGCAGAATGCTAACATAGCATGCTTAATCAGATCATCTCCATTGGGAGATTATTTAATATTTGGATTTTACAGGCTCTGTTAAGTTTGTCCACCCTGTCTGCTTTAAAAAAATGAAAAATATTTCACTTTTTTTGTCCTCATTTACATAAATAGATCCAACACAAATTCCCTTTAACCTTCCCTCTGAAAATTTAAGTTGATTAAAGCCTTTTAGTAGCAAAATGCTTTTCTTCAAACTATATTCTAAACTTCAGTGATAAACAGAGTAGATGGAATCTAGAATGTTCTGCATAAAAAGAAGGATCACATTTGTTTTCTAGGACACAAGATGTGTCCGTTGATGCTGGTTGAGAAAAGGGATGTTGTTCTCCATCAGTAACCTGTGTTGAAATTCCCCTGGACAGACAGCTACAAAACACTCCTGAACATCACCCAAGTGTAAATTCAAGCAAGGAAATCCTCTGACTGCATGTTAACAGGTTTAGAAGAGGAGATGGGGGTGATGCAGGGAAGCTTCACAGAGAGGGAGAAGCTTTCACTCTGAGTTATGTTAATTTCTCAGAGGCTGTTTCCAGTAATCTTCTCCATTGTAGTTTGTGGTGTAATTGCTCTGCTGTTTGCTGCTGATAAACATGTGAAAAAGTCCAGTCTCTTCTGGATTGTATCAGGAAACAGTCAGGCTGAAAATGGTGGCTGAACTCAGCCAGGAGGCTGTTTTAGCATCTGTACTCTCGTCTTTGTTTCTGCAGAAACAAGATGACGCATCATGTAAAGACAAGACAGAGGCAGCGGACTGTGACAGATATCCACACCTTATTTGTCCTCATACGTACATGCAGCTTGCTGTATTTCTTATCTGCAGCAGCTAACGGTACCAGCAATCCGAAGCCTCTGATTTAGATAATCCCAGTGGAAATAAAACCATTGACCGTGAATCTGCTCCTCTCCTAGTTAAGATTGGTGGAACTCTCAGTGGTCACATTGAAAACTTTTAGAAGTTTGCTCTGCAGTCAACAAAATGTTGTTAGAGTAAAGTTGGTTGTTTTAAGTTATGAAAACTGTTGTTAGATAAATATGAAAGTTAAGAAACATTTGTAAGCATGAGTGTGATTTCAAAGTTCTATAGGATGCCTTTTTGTCATTTTACAGAGCATGACAACATTTTTTCCAGAACTACTCAGTACCAGATACAATAGTCTGAAAAGGTCAGTTTTATCAGCAAAAGTAGGTCTGAATAAAATAATCACCATTTTCTCTAATCCAGCTTTAAAATAAAAATGTCTGCAGCTATCAAAATCCCACATCAAACCCTCCTTTGCATGTATTGCACAGAATAAGTAAGCTGTTAAAGATATAGGAATCATGAACAACCAATAAACTCAATAAGTGTGAATTAATTATCAAGCAGAATCTCAATTGACTTGGACATTTCCTCTGCTTCAGAGCTTTATACCAGAAGCCGACACATTAATTAAACATTAATGGCATTTCATTGTCAGACTCCTGATCCAGGGTTAAACACTGCACTTTAAAGCAAATTATAAATATTTGTTTTACAGTAAGAAATGCCTGACATGATAATTAGCTCTTCAACTTTGACATCAATGGTCAAAATTATATATCATCATAAAATCTTATGGTTTGTTTATCTGAAATGTCGCTGAAGTTAAGAAGGCTTTCTCTTCGTAAAAGATATTTGCTTTTTTATTACTTCAAACTTAGCTCTAAAGTCCTGTTTATCTAGGCAAGTTGGGCTTCTGCAAAAATGCAATGTTAAAAATATGACCTGCAAGTCGATGAGAAAGATATCACAAGTTGATAGCAAAAATCATTTTGTTAGCCTGGTAATTGACTTTTTTGACGCTTGGTTGGCAGAATTTGCTAAGCTGCTTAGCTCACAAAATCCATTATTGGTCCTCATCAGTGCAGAAAATATTCAGTAACTTAGTAAGCAGTATTATGTTGTGGCCCCAATGAGGGCAGGAATGAAGCAATGAGATTTGTGTACATGGATAATTAACAAGTGTGAAATAAACAAGGGAAGTTCTTAAAAAATTGAAACTAAGAAAGGATTCTAAGAAAATGATAGGAGGATTCTAAGATTTTGAGATACCAGTGCAGTGGCAAACATCACAAAAACAGCTTCAGTATTAGGTTATATATCCCCTGACATCAAGAACATTAACATGAAAATGCCTGGTTTTGATTAGTCATTAGGTTATGTCAATTCAAACAGGAAAGCACAGTTTCAGATTTTCGCATACATGTAAATTTTTCTCGGGTGTACCATTTAAAACAGGCCTCAAAATGACCAAGGACATGTATGTTTAGTTTCATGCTGATGCAGGACTGCTAAATATGTGGCAAGATGTATCCCTCAAATAAAAAGGAAGCTTTTTAAGTTTGAAGAGATGTGGACTAGTGTTAGAAGGAACCATGGCTGGTACCGATGAATTATTTTTACTTTTTGCTGCTATATTTGTTACCGTTTAACAAGGCGACTACTCAGACACTATGAACTTTGATATTTCTAAAACATTAGTTCACTCTGGTTACAAGCCAAGGTCTTCTGTGCTTTACTCATAATTGAAGGTAAATGGGAATGGTCCGAAACCAGTGAGAAAAAAAAGAATTAGTGGCGGTACGCAGTTCCAGGAAGACCTGCTGTTTGCTATTCTATGCCAACTTCAGCACAGTTACCATATGTGAAATAGTTAAATCTCAAACCTGCTCATTCATTGTGTGTCTGATGCACATTGAACTCTGACAAACTCTGTTCCACCAGCTGTGCTCCTGCAGAAATATGTGTTTGCATGTGCGCTTAGATCCTTGTCTGCATTTGTGCTCCACCCTGATGAACTCAGCATCTCATTGCATGACCGACTCTGATTTTGACACTTAATCAACTATATGTGGCTAATTAACACCACCAACAGTGTGAAAATGTTCTTTTTTTAGCTTTAATTGGTTTTATTTCTTCCAGTTGATAAGAGGTGATACAAAACGTTCTTTAAATTCTACCACAGGAATCCCTAAAATATATCCAGAATAAACATTTTGTTACTTACTGTTAGGATTAAAGATGTCCACATCTAACCAAGGTGATTGTACCTGAAAATTAATGAGACAATTTTAAATAACATTGGTGAAACAGACTGTACAGATCAAATTATTTGTCTACATGCTCACAAATCCGCATAAATGTTGACAAAGTAGCTCCGTATAGATGTATGGCTGGTAATGGTGGAACAAATATACGTTTCTGATCAAGAGAACTGAAGTCCCAGAGTCTGGCCTTAGTTGAAGAAAGTCCTCAGATGGAAAGATGGGTTTCAATGCACAAAGCATCCAAGATACAAGTTCTGCTGGAGAAGTCAAACAGCTGCTCACTGGGTTTCCACTGTGGACTGCAAGGATCCACCCAGCAGAAGGAACAAAGGACATCAATGCAGTGCATGAAAAAATGTACAAGGACAAACAAAACATGTTCAAATTACTTTGAAAAATAATTTCTTAAAGAGTTAAGCTACCAGGTCTTAAATCTAATCACAAAGTGGTGGGAAAGACCCCAGAATAAACCAAAACACAATAATTCAAAGTTGTAAAACAGGTTATCTGAGTCTAATTTTTCAGTGGATTTTAGGATCACAACTCAAATAAGTTGCATAAAAAAGACTTGGTTCTCGTTGTTACATCTATATTTTATGTTTGTTTATGGGCAGGAACAATTAGATCCGCTCAAACTGTCTCTGGAAGTACGTAAATCGAAAAGAAATCCTTTCATTTGAAAATTGAACAAAACTGTATTTTAGGATTTAAAATTTATTTTTGATGTTTTCAATACAAGATTTTACATATTTAATCTCAGTTTCGTGTCATTTTTATTTAAGTTTTTTTTTGTTTGTTTCAGTTGAGAAATCAGCAAATCAAACTGATTCGCTGATTTATGTGGGACTTCAGGTTAAATTATCTTATGGATTCAGCTTAAGTAGTGGAACATTTCTAACCATTCTGGTTATAATCATTATTTGATATTTATATGACGTTATAAAACAACACTGCTTCCATTTAAAATGTCATAAGAAATGTTTAACTAGACATTACAAGTAGGTCAAGGAATCTGTGATTATTTGCGTTTTATAGATTGTGAAGAGAAACATAAAACTGAATTATTCAAATTGGATATCATAGACCTGGAGTGGAATTAGTCAAAATTATTTTCAACACAACATTTTAAGGCAAATTAATTCATTTTCAAACCATCAAATTGGACCGCTTAAATTATTTTTAAAACCAATGCATTTAATTCCAATTTCTATGAATATATACATTGCCTTCATTTATTGCATGGAACAGCTCATGAACCTGATTAATGTTTGAATTTTCTGGCATTATTTTGAACAAAACCACTAGTTACCTCTTATTGAATCTCAAGGTGCGACTCGACTGAGGCAGGTGAGTCTCATTCAGACATGGTGGATGTTTAGAGAAACCAGATGATCACCATGACCCCTCCTTGGAAACTCTCAGGTTGACAAAGGTTTCCTAGTGAACTAGCAGCAGCTCTTCTGAGTTTAGAAAGAAAAACAAAACAAAGGGCAAACACATGTAAACAACTGGAACTATGAAAGAGACCTAGGCTAGAAATAATAGCAACAAGATCATAAGCTGTTTTCACTCATACTGCTCAACATGGAAGGGTGTGGCTTTCCAAACTCTTCCAACAACATTGACTGAATAGAATCAGCAGAAGCCAGTTCCTCCTCTCCCCGAGTGCTCAGCTTAGTGTATCTGCTGACATGGTGAACTGCTATCAAGCATTGTAGTTCTTAAAAGGGATATCCCCATATTGACATGGGAAACTGGTTCAATATCAGGCATCTGAAATCTCCAACATTAGTCAACTGATAGAAGCACTGAACTCCAATATTTCTATCCAGCAGCGTGCATGTCCCGCAAACAACAGCCAATGCGATCAAAGTAACACTTTTTGCTAACTTTTAATTACAAGTACAGTCCTGATTATATTTTAAGCCATACATACTTTTAGTGTGTATGATTTTATGCCGATATCGCATTGATTTTTAACATGCATTGCCTAAAATAACTGTAGTACGAAAAGGGTCAAAATAGGAATTAAAAAATTGATTTATCTGAAGTTTCCAAGTATCAACAAAATAGAAAATGTTCAATTGAAACTGTGTGGGAAAGGGTTGTTTTTTTGGAATGTACAAATCCAAGGCTGGCCCAAGGCAGAAATAAATTTAATGGCTGCTTTTGATCCAGGGGCTAATAGGGGACCCTGTGTAGAATAATTTTTTATTATAATTTTTGTGCACGCATGCCTTTTTTTTTTAATCTAATAATCTGTATATGTTTTACAGTATCTTTGATTGGAATTATTATCTATTTAAACATTTTGATTCTGTAATAATGGAAGATAATACTTGCTTCAAAATCAACTAGTATATCCTGTAAATTTGAATATGCAGAACTTGATAACCTGTAGTTTTATCCAAATAATTCCGTAAAAATGAAGTTTTTTTATATTTCTATCCATAGAGTAATTTCTTGTAAAATATATGCATATTCATTTTCACAGTGAATCACTGTGAGTTTTATTTTTTTCCAGAATAAAATAAAAAAAAAATTGCATTTAATTGATTAATGGTTATTTACCATATTTAATAAAGTAAATGACCATTTTTGGTTTCATGCTTTTTAACTGTTGCTATTTGATGGTATTTTGCAGTATTTTTTTTACTGTTAACATTGTAGAGAGAACCTTGTTTAAATTTTAATATTTAAAAGCAGTTTTTCATTCCCATAACTGGTTATACACTGTTGCCACCGTGGGCTGTAATCTTGCAGCTAGCCTACTATCATAGACATATGAGAGGCATTTGTATGTTTGAACTGGAGAAGCCTCTTGGATGAGAGGCGAAACGTCTTTTAGAAAACCTCACGTCCAGTTGCCTAAACTGAACTTTCTAAGCTTGTTTATTATTTATTTAATAAAATCTTGGATGAGAACCTTGTTCTCAAGAAAAGTGGCTAAAGACAAAGGATACTAGTAATAAAGCAGCCTAGTCAGTCTCCAGACTTCAAGCTCACAGAAAAGCTAATGAAGATAAGGCTTTTAGTTATCAAGTGGCACAATATGATTTCAATGATTTGCATGCCCTTCCTTCAATGCACATCTTGTGACCAGTTATCATAAACGTTTCATTGCTGTACTTGTAAAAAAATAACATTCCTCCACCAAGAATTAGGTCATGTTTTGCTTGGAGGTCACATTTTTATTTCACGCATTTGTTATGCTACTGGGTTTTTGTTGAATAACAATTACACACTTCACACGTCAACTACTCACGTCTTTTTTCAAAAGGAGTAAATGTGAAGGGTCAGATTTTTATTTTTCCCCAGTATACAAAATACAACGAAGAACCTGTGAACTCCTGAACCTGGAGCAGGAAACATCTCCCCAGTGAATCAAACCTTGCAGTCTGAATTTCACATGCACTGTATGCTCTCAAAGTGTATTTGGAATAATAGATGATTTAAAACAAAAGCAAACAAACCCCCGACCAAACTCTAACTGTGCATAGAGTTGACTCTAACAACAAGCCACAAATGTATATTTGGTTTAAATACAGAGTTATGGTTATGTTGTGCCTTCCTGGTCTACAAGACTGTTGTAAAATGAGGCTATATTAGTGATTTAAAATGTTTTCGTAATGATTGATTTTTTTAATGCTCCTTTTTCTTCACAGTAAAATGTGTATATTTAAAATGTTTTAAAACTTTTTTTTTTTCAAAACTATGTTTCCTTAGGTGCTTTGCTAAGTGAAAAAATTGTTGATTTGAACCAATTTTCATTAGTATACCTCTGAACAAGCAAAACTTCTACATAAAACTTTTCACTCTCAAAACGAATGTTTGTGATATGCTACGCAGGAGAAAAAAGTAAGGAGGTACTTTATCAATAGTAGCACGCATATTTATCAAATATAACACAAGCACACTCCCTTACCTAATAACTATCACTCAGGGAAATTATCTGCAACCATTAAAGCATCTTTGTAGTATATAATTAGACAATAAGCACTCCATGAATGAAGGATTCCTGGGAGCTTCAGAAAAAATGGCCGTGACGGAGGCTGGCTGCCTCCAAGGAATTCTTTTCATGGAAACCTGGAAACAACTGAAATGTCTCAGAACAGGAAGTCCAAGGTCATTTCATCCCAGTAACGGCAACAACATGCTGTGTTTGAATCCGATGGGACAGGGATTTGTTCCATGTCTTGAGCCCGTTGAGGTCGATGTGTGTCCTTGGCTAAACTCCTGTTGCTTTGTCTTAGCAGGATAAACAGGGAGCTCAGCTGTTAAAACTCTGGCTGGATTTACAGACACTTGGGAATTAAAACTACTTTGTGATGCTGTAACTATGGATTACTCTGAATTGCAGATTGTCTTAATCTAAATTCAATGCATTTTCCGGAACAGTCCAAGGCGGCTTCTCAGTTTTCAGCTGCAGAAGATTAAAACAATTTGTTGCTCTGTTGAATAAATCAGCGACGATAACTTAAACAATCCCTCTCTCTGCCTAATAAAAAGCTGACTCAATGCTAAAGCAGACTTTACATAATATGTCTAAGTTTAAGCTGTGACTTTCTTGGAAGTTATTTCGATGCGAGGTTCAAGAAGCAATGTATTTCTAACCAATAAACATTTTGTTGGCTGTAGGTGTTGCAGTTTGTATCTCTGTTGCCTTGCAGCAGAAAAAGGTGTTTTCATTGTCTCTTATATGTGTGGGTTTTCTTCAGGTGCTCCGGCCTGCTGCAGTGGTCCAGAAATGTATCTGTAGGTTAAATGGTGACTCTTAATCACCACACTGTAGGTGTGTGTGCATGGTTGTGTTGACCCATCTATGGTCTACTCTGCCTTTTGCTTGTAAACTGCTGGAGATGGGTACCAGCCCCCTGTGACATTGATGTACAAGCTGTGGAGGATGAATGGAGAAAACCTTTTTTTAGTTAGAAAGGGCATTGTGTCAAATATTTGGACTCGATTCAGGTTCACTATACAAGGTTGATCAATACTTGTTTTTATCATTTTTGGGCAAGTTGGGTAATCAGATGGTGATTAAGCATGTTAAACATAGTCATTGCAACATTAGATCAGGTGAATAATGTTGTTTGTGATCTGACCAAACCATCAGTGGTGTCTGACACCCTCTATATGAACACAAGAGGCAGCTTGATCTTTCTCACTCTGCAATTATAAAATCTCCTTTATCAAGTCAGGCTACATCTCACAGCTGTGAGATGACTGATTGTCTCTGGAGATCCGATGTTTCTGCACTGGTTTGTAGATAATATCTGGTCATAGCACCGATCTTCTTTTAGGGATAGATGGGAGCACCGGGCAGGCTATTGGAAGGCCTATCATTAATAGTCAACAAAAGGTAGTTTTGCTGTATTTAAATAAACATTGTCTTGTTCAAAAACTTTCCCAGAGTTGTTATTGCTTTTACTTGTTTATTGATAACTTTATCCGTTTAGCACTTTGCCCACTTTTCTTTCTTTATTTATTGAGTAATGCACTAAAGTTACTTAGATTCACATTAATTGATTGCTACAACAATTGATAGCTGTATTCCCAATCTTTTTACTTGGCTATCAGTTAGAATTGTCCTATTTCTTAATTTCAAATAAGAGATCACTGTTGTCTACTGTTCTTAAATCGGTTTGACTTTCTTACCACGGAGGCTATTTCTGGTCTTGCAGGTACCCGTCTCTATTAAAATAACTGCATGATACTGTGCCAAACAACTGTATTGGTTTAATTAACTATTTCAAAAAGCTGCAAGGCATCTTTAATTGATGCTTAGTCTTCTTAATTGGAAATAGTTATTGAAGTTGTTTAGGCATTCTGTCTACTTTATTTCTTTGACATTTTTCATTTGAAATTTGGCTGCTATGAAAAATATTATCTTCTGGCTTCATAAATTAAAGGAAAAATTCAACATCTGCTTTTTTTAATCTGAGTGCGGCATTTTAAAGAGTAAGGATTCCTTAAAATATTTAAATTACTTTCTATGTTTTTCAGTTTCCATGATTATGGAGGTGTGTTTATGTGTCCGCGTCCCAGATAGAAACAGATATTTGGATTTACATTTAGAGGATAATTCCTGCAAAACTTCTAGAATTATAGGTGAAACAAACACAGCATTAAGTCCCAGTTAATTAACTCCTGTTGATTGTTAGAGTAACCCAGTGAGTCATTCAGCTGCAGCATAACAAGTTCACACAGCATGCATATGCCTTCAGGCAATCCTATAATTTAGTCGAAACTTTCAAGCAATGGAATAAACAAATCTTTGCTTAAGGCTTAAATGGGCGAATGCCTATAAAGCTTGTCTCTGGAACTCAAAAGAGTAACTCAAACCTAATGTGAACAGTCTGTACCAAGCAAAGCAGGATACTTTTAAATAAAAGAAACCCTCGCCTGTTATTTATCTAATCTGTTACCATGTACTCATGTGTACACATGATACAAAGAATTTAAAGATTTCTAGTGACTGAACTCTCAACTCCTAAAAAAAGATGCTGTACTGTAAGGTCTAGTTCTAAGCTCATGACTAATTTGTTAGCTGTTGTTTTCTAAATAAAATTGTCACTTTTGACAGCTGGGGAAAAAACAGGACAAAAAAGATAAACAACATAAATACTTACATGACAGTGAAGTTTTCACCTCTGAACTGCAGCTTACTTTGTTCTGCACAAACAATGTAAGTTTGGATAAATTTACTAAAGGGATAATCTAACGTGGATGATAATAGATAAATCTAAAAATTCATCATCACTGCCGTTTGTTGAACGTGGTTATGCAACATGGGCTGAATCAGTAACTTACTCTTCCTTGGAAGGTGGAAAAATAGCAGCACATTAGAAACATTCAGTGGTTTCAAGGTGACATTGTTTCCTGCCATGCTTCTGTATTTTTAAAATGAAAAATTTCAGAACCACAATCTACAACATTACTGCTGTTCCTCAGGGTCATGAAAATGAAGCAAGGTTTAGGAGAAATATGTCTGTGTGATTTGTAGTTGTACAATATGTCTACACACAGTTAAAATGTCATTTTTTGTAATGTCAAAAATAAAACTGCAAAACACAGAGATGGCATCAGCAAGGGAACAAAATATGGTGCAACAAAGACATTACCAAAAATGAAACTTGCCTCAATGATAAATTAAAGTAAAGAAGAAGAGTTTTAGGAAAGCTGCACTTGGAAAGGATAAAGAAACCGGAGGAACTATTGGCAAATAGTGGCTGTTTAATCTAAGCCAGCTTTTAGTGAAATGGTTTTAATTCCGGTTAAAAGCGGAGTTCTCCTCTTCCCTGTCACTACATGCTGGCTTTGTATGAAGGATTGCTGCAAAGTTAATTACTCAGTGCAATCAACCATCCACTTTTGCTACATGCTTGTTAAAGAGCTTTGAAGACTGCAAAGTAAATAACTTGTTGAAATCAGTTGGGTTCCTGGGTAGAGAGTTTTATTCACCAAAAATGTTTTATGAATCTGGTAATAAAATGAACTTGATTACATTGTTTATTGGCTAGGATCAATGGAATAAGTTTAAATACATTTGTCTATATAATTCAATTGATTGTCCACTTGGCAAAAACAACCAATAGATTTTACCCAAAAAAGACAAAGGTAAGATTTTGTACTCAGCTTGATTGAGTATATTTAGTCACATTTTTTTGTAAGCTGTATCTACCACCAAGAGGAATTAGGTAAAGTCTTTGAACTTAAAACTGTCGAAGTCCCAGGCTGCACAATTTGCAAACAAAATTGCTGAATTTTTCAAACAAAACAAACAAACAAAAAATAATTTTACTGATTTATATACAAATAGATTTAAACATTGCACTGTTGCAAAGTTCTCTTGATCTAAATGGTTCAGTAGAGCAGTTGCTTCCTATCACATGTGCACATTGTGATGGAAAAATCCTTAGGTATATCTATATATTTTTTTTAGATTTTTTATGCTGTAGATGCTTCTGTTAACAAAAAGGAAGGATTTTCCCCTTATTATAGTTAATTGCTACTTAATATGTAATGATAATGTTTGAATGATTTTCATAAATTGCATTTACCATCCATATAAATCATTTCTTAGTGTTTGATTCTGTATCGGAATTAGAATTTAATGTTTCATGTAATTTTGGGTACTATTTGGTAAATAGAGTGAATTAAAAAATCAATGTTCAACTCTTTCAAAGAACTCTACAGCACACCCCCATGTATTGATGTGTTGAAATGGAGTTCAGAAGGCAATTTGAGTTGAAGTCCAGTGTGAAAGGAGAAAGCTTGAATAGAGGCTACAATTTTCCAGTTGTAATAGGACTACCAGTTGTTAATCTGCACTGTATATGTTGGTTTGATTGGCTGTGCTGTCGCCTTGCAGCAGTTCGGCTCTGGGTCCTGGGATATCCTCATGTGGAGTTTCTGCACGTGGGTTCTCTCCAGGTACTTCGGCCTTCTTTTACAGTGTGAAAACAAGGCTGTCAGAACAGTTGACCTCTTTACATTGCACGCATATGTGAAATCATGACCCTTCATGTACAAACAGATGATTTAAGAGGAGGGTTGGTTCATGTGAAAAGATCCTCATTTGTACAATCAATATGCATCTTTTTAGCTATAATTTCAAAAGGTATTTTGGTGCAAAAAACTACATACACATAATAAAACACCAGATTCACAGTGATGCATGTTGTTGATGGACAGTTACAAAGACCAGTCAGTGTTTGCAGAGAAAAACACTTTAAGGCTTCTGCTAAAAAAGCTGAAGGTCACAAGGAACGTCATCTTTCACCATGACCCAAAAAAATCCTCCATCCAAAACCATGTATTAACTAGAAGAATATGTTTTCTAGTGGGCAACGCCAGGGCCCAGACTTGAATTTAATTAAACATGAGGCAATCTGAAGATGGATCTTGCAGGAAACTAAAATATTTGTAGTGGGATTTTTTTTGTGTGTGGTCACACACAAATGCTGGTGAATACATTAAAAGCTGTGCATAACCCCACAGATGTGTTAATCTCTTACTATATTTTGATATTGAAAATACGTCAAATGAAAAAACACTCGGCTGACCAGCGTTGAAAACTAAGCCACTGTAATATTGCATCATTTATGTTAGTTAAAGGTGAATGATAACAGGATTGAGTGTGTAAATTGATTGAGTGTTAAAAATGATTTCTTAAGGTGAGGCTAAGAAAAAGCTTTTTCTTTGTTGCATTGGATGGAGATCACTTCCTCACAAATAAAGTACTGAGACAAACACTCTTTGATGCACTGTGGGACCTGCTAGTCAGAGCCCATGGGTTTTGAAAATCATATAAGAGCATGCACAGAAGTTTCTAAGCAGTTTTGGAGGCAAAGTCTTTGGAGTTAAGTGTTATCCAATTTGTATGAATACAGTGTTTGTTTTATAATATTTGAAAGCAGAAAAAGAAGAAAAACAGAATAACTTGTGTTGCTTGTGACCATTAGGCTAGTGAGCGGAACTAGGATTACATTGATATATTTATAGCTTGCTCCCCCGATCTCCCGCTTACGGTTGCAGCCTGTCCAATATCCCGAAAATATTACGTGGTGCCATCAGTTTCATGAAGTCTATTGTGCTAAAGCGATAATGTCTCATTTTATCAGTTTTTTGAAAAGGAATCCTGACACTATTAATTCAATTCAATTCAATTCAGTTTATTTATATAGCGCCAAATCACAACACATGTCATCTCATGGCACTTCACAA